>JAGDQP010007772.1:0-47362 GCA_022664845.1 Lepisma saccharinum | reverse complement strand
TTACTCTCTCAAGATAATATTGCCTCCCATTTCTGCCTCAACTACTAACCCCCAGTAGCGCAAGGATGTTGGGTCCAATATTGATGATCGACATGGGCCTCAGGTATAATGACAAAGATTTGGCTCATCTTGGCCGATATACACAACTGTGTGGACCCCACATATTTTCCGACCGAGAACCCGCCTAAACCCAGCCTAACTCACTGCTGTAGGGATCCCACATATTAATGGCCTCTGCCAGGTTTCAATATGCCTTGAAAAAAAAAAAATCTTAAAAGTTGAAGCTGCGATTCTAACAAACTCAAAGGCTCCGGTTCCTTGATAGCATTTTAGCTCCGCAAGTATTTTTTTATAAAATAGGCTAGCAACACTGCCAACTGCAGTTCTTAGGTACAGGAAAACTCACAATACTTTTGTATTTTATCGAATAATGTTTATGCAAAGTTTGGCTCAGCCATATCTAGCTGAATGGAAGTAATGTGAACAATTGTTTATATACAATGGGTTGGCACCAATCAAGACAGTTCCAGCGGTTCTGAGCTAATCTAGTCAAGTTCTTTCTAACGACACAGCCACGCCTCTACACCTTATGGTTCATGAGTTATATTTTTGTGGACGGGTTGGCAACACTGAAATCGAGGTTCCTGGGGACGGGAACACACATAATATGTTCCTATTGTGTCAAATAATATTTATGCCAAATTTGGTACTGCTATGTCTAAAACAATGGAAGCATTTGAAAAAAGAAAGATAATTTTATAGAAAACAGGGTGGCAACACTGGTAAGTGGTTGCTTGGAGACGTAGGCGACCTCTATGTTTTTGTATTGTGTCGAATAATTTTTATGCCAAGTTTGGCTGAGCTAGGTTTAACTGAATGGAAGCAATTTGAACAGTTTTTTTTTTTTTTAGAAAAGTGGGCTGGCAACTCTTAACTACTGCACCAATCAAGACTGTTCTGACAGCCCTGACCTTTGCAACGACACCTCACCCATCTCTTAACAACTTTTAGTTCCTGAGATTTAATTTCTGGACACGGACGGACGGACATCAATAGCAAGGCCCGATTTTGCTACAGCTCTTTGTTATCAAGGGACGTAAAAAGAAGCCAGATAACCTAGCTACATGGAAATTTCCAGTAATTTAATCGATAAAATCCAGACACCATTCAGTTTTCATTATACTGGCATGGCAATAAAAACGTCAAGTGTTCAGCATCTCGTCTTACTGACTGGACCAGGCTGCCAGTCATAGTACCAGGACAAGGTCAGAAATGCATTGCCCGAACTCCGAAGACAATCAAGTGGTTAAAATACATACACCCACATAATTCTCTTGTGAGGCCCACATTGCATCTTTTGGGCTAAAATGGACCAGTATTAATAGAAATTGATGGTATGGATCTCTTATAAGCACAATGTAGGTCCAGTGTTGTTGTTCGGCTGGGGTATGTATAGCTTTCAAGAGAATCAGAAAGCTATGCCACAAATTGCAAGTCATTATTGTTCACATTGGGATTAGTAGTTGGAACAATCGAAAATTGAAAAAAGGCAATGTAATAGCTTCGTTCGAAACTTACGATGTATTCCAAAGGTTAACGCCATTTCTAAATATTTGCGTGTTTGGTAATCTTGTCACACACTCTGAGCACCAGACAAGATGAACGAATTTCCTTCGGGAGAAAACTTAAGAGATGCACATGTTTTGATTATATCTGATGTGAAATAGATTTTAATATCTGAGAACAGGTAGAGAGTGCTTTGAACTGGTTACGAAATTTCGCTCAAGGGAGAAAACTGGATGAATATTTCCTTAAACAATAAATGGGAACATATTTTGACATTGTAGCATTCATGTATTGCTAATACAATGAATTGTTTCTGTTGGAGCCGGAACACCGGAACTATTCTTATCTTAGCTTGAAATCCATGCAATTGGAATACTTCTTGAGTTACTCAATTTTCACATTAGTTGTTGCACCGCAATCAAACTTGTCTCCAGTCTTCACGTTTTCCAGTCATCCGAAGAGCGGGGTGGTACCTTAAATTCAGAACAGGAACAGTATGTTCAGTTTCCTTCTTTCACGAATAGAATATAAATGTTCTGGTTAAAGATGGCGGCTTTACATAATTTCTTTGTTACTAAGAAAACCAACACAAATAAGTTTATGAAACAAACTTAGGGGAGCCCCTATGACATCGTACTGGATTTCGTATAGTGAAATCTTAAAATGAAGAAAAATTAAAAGGACGTGCCAGTTTTCTTCACCAGATTAAAAACGACTGGTTTAATCGGGGTCACTGAATGCTAATCTGAAGTCAAATTCTCTGGATCTGCTTTGTGCTTTGATTCAGGCGCTAGCCTGAGATTCAGACGGACAAAGCGAAATTAAAAGACTTTTTGTAGTCCGCTACAAAGGAACGCGTTACAAGTTACTTTGCTTTCCTTTAACATGTAATGCATTACAAGTTACTGTTACTTTTCCAGAAAAACCGAACAATTAACCTTTCTAACTACAAATTACCTAAAATCCCAAGAGAAGTTAATAAGATGATGTATTGCATGTCACAACTTAAAGTTATATGAATGGTGCAAAAAACACATTGGAGAATTAAAGGTACATGTTTTTAGGATAATGGAGTTCAAATATGTTTTCTTCCTTTGTCTGCCCAAATATCTTATCTTTAAAATATAGTGTGACGACATAAACCATACATATTTGCCTATTTGGTGACACTAAAAAGTTTACGATCACGTTAACCCTGCATGGTGAAAATGTTTCTAGAAGAAATGTTCCAATACCAGTTCACTAAAAGAGAATTTTAAAAGTTGGTAAATGTTAATACATATTCCATATCGAATAAGATATCTCTTACATTGTAAGACCGCTATGAAGAACATTTCACAATACAATCCATAACTCCCAGAGTAATCTAGTAGTGAGATCAGATAAAATACAGCAAATAGAGAATTCGGTCTTCTTTTAGCATTAGGAATATCATTTTGATTTTTTGCATTGAGAGAAATACGTAGTCCAGCCGTAATGTCAAAACATTTCTTACATTCTAATGTAAGCTACTTAATGCCTAGAAAACGTGTAAATTTAATTTTGTGATTGGAAGTATAAGTTTTGTAGAATGACATACCGGAGGTTAGATTACCTACGTATTTATTTATTTAGTTCTGAAACGTCTCGCTAGAGTGCATATACACTTCCAGTGTAAAATACATTCGCGGTATCTGCAACATAAGTGAATACAAGGTACTATTTGCGTTCCCGTAAATATGTATACAGTACAGACTCTGGTCAATTCAGTCCTGATATTTCAGGTATGTTTCAGTTACATCCCCGCACCTGCATACAAGACAAATTGTATAGCGGTGTAAGGTTAGTAGTGAAAGTGGTTCATCATGCATATATTACGTAATAAATAATAATAATAATAATAAGCAAGGTTGGCTTGTTTAAACCAGGCAGTTTTGTTTAAAAAAAACTTTTTAAATCAACTTCATGGTGACGATTCCACATATTAAACCATCTGGGTTAATTTTATATCATTTTCGCATTGTAATCAAGAGGTCCCGGGTTCAATTCTCGATGGGGCCACATAATTTCTCTAAAGTGCAAACCAAGTAGTGGTTCGGATGTCACTGTAAGCAGTAGGTATTGTTCTTCATAATCTTGCAGTTACATCAGGACGTTAAGCCTAAACAAACGAAACGAAACCAAATTGTATCTTTTTGTTTGCCTCAATGCCTGTTGTTTCATAGAGAAGCCAAAGTCTACTTTGCTTAAATATATTGATAGAAGTTGGCAAAATTTATCTACTGCATCCAGTGACATACATTATTATTATTATTATTATTATTATTATTATTATTATTATTATTATGATGATGATGATGATGATGATGATGATGATGATGATGATGATGATGCAGCAGCAGCAAGATCAGTACAACAACTCATCGCATGTGTAATCAGTTGAAGGACAATTTCTCTCAGGTGCAAACCAAGTAGTGGTTCGGATTCCAGTTCAAGCTGTAGCTGTAGGTCCCATCCTTTATAACCCCGCTGCTGCGTAAGGACATTAAGGAGAAACAAACTTATCTAATATAAATAAATAAAGCACAGTATTTTTTTAAAAAAATTGTTTAAAAAAACTGTTTTTTTGTTTTTATTTAAAAAGCATGATTTTTTTCCAACCCTGATAAGAAAAAGAAAAAGAACAACAACAAATATCATCATTAATAGTAGTAATATATTTATTCATTCCAGAAACTCCTAACCTCGCGATTAATTTAAAGGAATTTGAAGTTGTATACAGAATGGTTATTCTGTCGGTAATATTTTACGGTTGCGAAAGTTGGAATAGCAGATGAATATACAGTACGTGTTTTTGAAAATAAGGTATACGGGCAGAAACGGGACGAGATGGCCGGAGAATGGAGGAGACTGCGGAATGAAGAACTGCGCGGACTGTAGTTACCGTACGACACACCCTATGTTGTATGAATAAAGAAATTGTGACGACTAAGATGGTCATGCCATGTAGCTCGGATGGGGAAAAATTAAGATTATATTCCTTTATGGTTGGTATGAAAGAAAGAGGCCGTTAGGAAGACCGAGACGTGGTTGGAAGGACAATATTAGAAAAGATCTTCGAGAGGTAGTTGTTCTTGATGGAAACTCGCCTGATCTTGCCCAGGATAGAATCCAATGGCGAACGTTTGTTACTGAGGCAATGCACTTGAGAGTTCTGTAACCCATACAAACTAAGGGTACCGTGTACATAAACTACGTATACCGGATACATTAAGAAGAAAAGAGGAAATTGAAGTTTCTGCTTATCCCGTTTCTTTATTTAAAAAAAGAAAAAAAAAATGTGCATAGGATTCGTTTTCTAAATTCTTTCTATTTGTTTGGTTTAGGTTGTAACAACATTACAAATTTTAACAAGCTATTAATATTTCTTATTACCTGGCTTAATGAACTCGAAAGAGGCAACTATAAAAACATTTTTTTTTGTTACTGTAATTATGTAAACATATAGGAAGGAAGTGAACAAGAAAAAGAAAATGATTAACTATTATAGAAGCTTTGTTATAATGTCGTCAGGTCGTTTTTTTAAATTGTTCATTATTATATGGTTTCCTTTTAGTTACTGATGCTTATATCCTGGTAAACCACGCCCATTTTTTTTTTCTTGACAAGGACGTAATCGTAAGGGAAGCCATTCAGTGTTAAAATTCATGCTGAACTGGTTATATAATTTACAAGAATTTATATAATCAAAATGCACTTTGTTCTTCGTATTTTAATGGTAGATGCAAAAAGTGGAGACACGGGATATATTTGAATATATTTTGTTACAATTTGATTAAGTAACCGTATAAAGATAGTTTTGGGGTATAATGAGTAAAGAGAGCCAGACTATAATCAGTTACTGTAACTACGTGAATTACATATTATACACGATAATATTACATGGAGTTACTGAATTGGTATTGTCTTTTGATTCACCTGTAAATTGTTTATTTCTGCATGCTTCTTTTTCCTACAGTTTATTTGTTTTCTTTAGATATCAGCGCCAGATATCAGCTCCCGAGTTTACATACTCCCCGAATGCTGTATGTTCGTCAACATAAGAAAATTTAACATTACTAAACGCATCAGGATTCCATAATGTTCGTTTGCTTGTTGTTTAGTATATATTAGTACAGTTTAATCCACAGCAGATGGCGCAGTCTTAACTCAAGAAACGGAAGATGAGTTCAGTGTTTCCAGTCGATTTTCTGAGTATGCATGATCCCAATATTGAGGAATTTGATCGCTTCCGTGCTGCTCAAGCTATAGCGGATGTTCAAAAATCAAGAGTACGTTTGAGCAGTCCGTTATTCAGTTAAAAAGATGTTTTCTTGTGCTGACAAAGAGTGGAAGAAAAAGTAATACTTTACGTGTAAGTTTAATTTATATTCGTAGGTATTCAGTCATTCGGCCACAGTTTTGTCACATAAACAATATGTTATAATTTTATATTTGTTACCCAGCCGTCATGGTGCAGTGGTTACGATGGCTGACTTTGGATAAGCATTGGGCAAGCGGCGCGGGTTGGAGTTCCGCCGGCCAGCCTTTTTTTTTCTATCTTGCAGATTTTGTTGGCGGAATGTTTTTTGCAGATACGTTAAAAAAATGAGGGGGTGGCGTCGAGAGTGGGTAATACTGGGTATAGGTATGAAATATAGGTGTTTAAGATATTTACAGTTACGTCCAGAATTGAAGTAGGTGTACATGGAAGAAATTCACAAATCCTATTAAATACTTCCTGGTAAGCTTAGAATGTCCATATTTATCCATACTTACTCTGTAAGTCCTGTAGTGTTCTAACCACCTCACCTCCATGTTTGGATAATCGACTATAAACGAAAAAATATGCGAGAAGTTCGGTTGCTGAAACTTATTTCGAAAAAATGTAAATACAGTAAACCCTCGTTAACACGAATTCCAAGGGACTGAAAAATCAGGAGTTCGTGTTAAAAAAATTCGTGTTAACCGGGGATCCAAATTTTATTATTCGAATACATTTTCTCCATACATACGCACTACAGTATACAGACTATACATACCACTACAGTATATTATGTATGTCATAGAAAACACTAGAGATGGTATCGAGACGAGACTGAGTAGTCTCGGTTTCGTCTCGATTTCGAAAAGCACGTCTCGGTTCCAAATTCGAGACGAAACCAAGACTATTCTCCGTCTTGATACCATCCACAGAATGGTATCGAGACTAGACTGAGACAGTTTCGGTCTCGTCTCGATTTCGGAAAGCACGGCTCGGTTCCAAATTCGAGATCGAGACTAGTTTCGGTCTCGGTACCATCCTCTGAAAAGTGAAAACACTACAGTAAGTTTATTATCCTATCTTCGAAGATTAAAAATAAAGTTTACATTGCTACTACGTCCATCAATCCTCTTTATAACATCAGTTTGCAACAACACAGAAAATTCACTTGAGGATAAAAGGTTTTACATTTCAATAATACTGTAAACAGGGTGCAAATTGCGGTAGAAGGGGTACATTCAACGGACCAGCTGTTACATAGTTGCTCAGCAGCTCTTTACAATTTCGTCTTAGAATGGCACTGAACGCAAAGTGCTAACATGTAGCGTAGCTATTGCCATGTTTTCCAGCCTGTAGTAGCCGTAGTGCACTTTGCGCTCAGTTACATTCGAAGGCAAAATTAAAAAGAGCTACAGAGCAGCTAAGTAGCAGTTCAGGCCATCGTATGCTCCCATTCTCGGGTAATTCAAACCCTGACTATAACTGTATTGCAGCTTGAAAAAATGTACTCACTGATCATTTTCTGGTGAAAAATTCCTGGATATTCCGCTGTCGCAGACGGGAACGAAAATGTCTGGTAACCTCACGGCCAACTGTACTCATGGCTTCCGTAAAATTCGCGGTCACTTCGGATGTTGCAGCAAAACGTTCTAAAGTTTCCAAGGCGTGTAACACATCCTGGCGGGTAGGAGGAATGATATTGTCCTCCTCACTTTCTTCTGATATTTCTTTCACCTCAGACACAACTGCTTGTACACCAGACTCCACTGGAGCACACACGGCAACATCATCGTCTGCACTAACAAACTCTTCAAAACTAACTCCAGGGTTCCCAACATCTTGTAGAGTATTCCATTCGTCATTTAAAGTACTGTCGTTGTCACCCTCTAAATCGTCAACAGGATTAGCGTATGTATGTCTCCAGGCTCTTGTAAAACAGTTCTGTATGTTTTGCGATGACACGGATTCCCAAGATGCGGCGATAGCTTTCACTGCATCAAGCACACTCCAAGTTGGCGTTTCCATATCCTTTTCAGCAGCGCGAATTGCAGCTCTCACAAGTCGCTTTCGATAGGACCTCTTCATAAGGGTAATGATGCCTTGATCCAAAGGCTGAAGACGACTCGTTGCATTTGGGGGGAAGAAGTGAACCTTGACATTGGTTAAGATCATGTATGTTATGAGCTGTACACCTATCTAATGTCAGAAGAACATGCCTATTCTGAGCCACCATTCGATTGTTGAAACGAAGAAGCCACTTACGAAATGATGAGCTGTCAATCCAAGCTTTCTTATGGTGAGAATAGATGCAAGGTAAAGAATCAACGTTTATGCTCTTAAAACAACGTGGTTTCTCGGACTTACCGATCGCCCAAGGACGGTGTTTGTCACTGCCGTCTGCATTACACACAAGGACAACAGTCAAATGTTGTTTACTGCGCCCTCCACCATGGCACTTGTCACCTTTTATTCCAAGGGTACGACTTGGAAAAAGATTGTAGAAAAATCCGGTTTCGTCCATATTGTACACATCACACGAGGCATACTTTTCTCTAACTTGATCAAGTGGTGGAAACAGCGAGCATAAGCGCCCTCCGCAAATGGAATTTCCACGCAGAAAATCCAGGTCAAGTTATAAAATTTTTGTTATAACAATTGTTATAGCATTAACAAATGTTACAGCAATTGTTGTTAAAATTGTTATAAAATAAACACAACACCTGCATGTTCAGCGCTTGACGGAGGACAGAATCAACACCTCATAAGAGAGGAAAGATACCCGTTTCTGGTTTTTCTCTTATTTACAAGGCAATTTTCGTCTGTATAAATACTGTATGACAAAAACTGATCTGAAGTGAAATCTAAAATAAGAAAAGTGATCTGAAAAAACAACAACAAAGGATTGAAAGTTCGTGTTAAATGAAAACATTTACTGACTCAAGGGCCTAAAAATTAGTTCGTAATTCGTGCTAACTGAAATTCGTGTTAACCGATAAAACTTCCTATAAGATAACGTACAGCGATGCCGGGACCGAAATTTTGTTCGTCCTAACCGAGTGTTCGGCTTAAGCGAGTTCGTGTTAACGAGGGTTTACTGTATTTAATAAGAAATTAATTTTGTACAATGCAACTAAACATTCAAATAAAGGAAGGAGAGAGAGAGAGAGAGAGAGAGAGAGAGAAAGGGAAAGAAAAAAAAATTATGCCAATTTATCTACAGTCAATTTGTTCAATGTAGTGGAGTAGAAAAATGGGCCATAGCTATGAACGTTGTAATCAGTTTCTTGTTGGACAAATGTCACGTTAAATTGGACCCAAACGGTACTTCACCACGACAATAAAAATCCACAAAGCGCCAGGCATTTGCAATATCTGTAAAATGTAGGTCTTGCAAACAAAAACAACGATTATGCATGCAGACTTTTTTTTTTAATTTATTTTTTTCCCTTTTTTTCTTGTCTTCGACCACTGTCCATTAGAGCGTAGCAGGAGGACAAACGAGTTCAAGTGGAAAAAGTATATCCATTACCTTTTAAAAGAACACGAAAACACGTGTATTTCTATTATCTCGGTATAAATTAGAGTTTGAGGGACATTGTCCTGAAATTCCAATAACATCTAAAGCTTTTATACAATACAAGGGCAGTACAAAATTTAACTCTTGCATCATCAGTGTTTCTTATTAAATCGTTCAAAGTGAAGTGAGTTTAGCCAAGAAGATAAAACTATACAAATTGTCTTGCTTAAATAGGCGGAAAGGTCCAACTGGAACTTTTAAATAACGGATAGTAATTGTGCGGAAATATTTAGTATTCGAGCTACTATACTAGTATTGTTAAGATTCTAAAGTGACGACAAAAGGAAGGCGATTCCTAAGTATTCGTAGTCCAGTCAACGAATCATTAAAAATGGAGCGTAGGCAGACTTTTGTGCGCACTTTTTTTTTTTTTACTTTTGGAATGTATTCGGAGGTGCTTAGAGATGAATATACCAAACGTCCCGGGGTCTACAAGGATAGCTAACTCCACGGCATAGCAAAATGTGTCTCTTCTCTTGGTTTCTTTGCTTATATCTCGAAAATGGTGGGTCCCAGCGAAAACTGTAGTTATAGTACGACACCTATTATGTTGGTAACACATTTCACGTGTTGCTTCATCGAAATCAACACAGTTGAAGTTCATTTAACATAAAAGGTGGTATGCACTCTGGAACACCGGAAAGTGTTGAATTAACACAGCCATTTTTTGTGCTGTAGGGAAGAAGTAAAAGTGGTGGTCTCATTGATATCCTGTTGCGTTAACCAACTGAGGCATGAAGCCACAATAGGATCGTCACATTTTCTTGCTATAGATTCAAGAATTTCGATTGGAATGTTAGGAAGCCTGATTTTATTAAACATAGTGCGAAAAAAAAAAGTAATCGTGTTAACAAAATTGCACAAGGAATATACTAAATTTTACCTTCAGAAGGATCTAATTCCCTGCACCCTTTGTGTTCTTTTTTTTTTTTAGCGTAAAACACGATTTTAGAGACAATACTGAAGGGACTAGAATGATTTTTTTTTTTTTACAGTGCATGAGAGTGTTTTGCCATGTAGCCACTAGTGACATCTTTATTACTACTACCTGTTTTATTTTGTGACAAATAAGATTAACTAAGCTACTTACTTTTGACACAAAGCGAAATATGTAGACTTTATTGTTGAAAAATATTTAAACTAACTTATTTATGAAGCTTAGAAACTATTTTGTCTGTCTGTGTACGAGGCCGTTTCATTTGAAACCGACAAATATAGAAGCTGAACTATTTTTAAAATTTGTGAAAAGTTGAACATTCATTCTGTTAACAGAGACGAAATGTAGCTTTACCGTTTGTTTCCTTTTACCATTTGATCTAGCATTCATTTGTCGTCGCGTGTGTGTGTGTGTTATTGAGCGTTTGCAGAGCTTTGCTAAAACCTGTATTACAAAACGTACATCTAAGTTATAAGACTGGGATTGGTGTTATTGTGATGGACTGTTACAGGAATATACTGTTACATGAAACTGACATTTGCAAGATTCGAAAATTTGTGAGAATATGGCGGCGCGCCGTTTTTGATCGTGCAACTTTTTAAATATTTTTCATAGACCCATACTTGTATTGGATAGTTTCTAAGGTCACAGAAAGTGATGTGAAGGACAAGATAGAAATTCGAAAATAATACACTCAATATTGTTCCGTGACGGCCTTTGAATGCATGTTTTAATTTCGTTAATCAAGCTCCTTTTTTGATGAAGCAAAAGTTTACAACTAGCGAAAAAATATAGTTGTGGGTGAAACGATCCAAACTATTGATGCAAATAGAATAATATACCACTTAAAGATAATGTGATTCATATACACAACTCCTTCGTGTATTTAGTCGGATTTGCGTGTCGTCATGTAGGTTTCTGTGGTGAATTGTAAAAGATTTTCTGGTGGTAATCATGGAATTTAGTTAGCAACATTGTTTTGCTATGAGGTCTACGCCTGAAGAAGACATATTTGAGCCGAAATGTGTACTAGTAATGAAGTCTGTGCTACTTTAGTTCACCTTGTTGTATTAAGTCAATCTATCTCTTTGTTTCTTTCGTGTTTATAGCAGTGATTCGTCATAATATTGTGTCAAACTGTTGACATGTTGATAGATGATGAAGTACTCGAACTAAATTTTTCACTTTATTTTCAGTACATTAAACAATTTAGAAATGGTAATTTAAATTAATATTTCTGTTCCACGTGACTGATTATGAAATAAAATGGGTTATATATTACTTTATTAGCACACTCAACGTAATAGTGTTCTATCGGCATGTAACTTACCTGTTAATCAAGCCTAGGTCATTTGTTTTCAGAACTGAACTTTTTCGCTAAACTTTTATCTCATCCAATGGAGTTTAATTAACAAAATGAAAACGTGTATTCAAAGGCCGTCACAGAGCAATATTGAGTGTATTATTTTCAGATTTCTATCTTGTCCTTCTCATAACTTTGTGACCTTGGAAAGTGACAATGTTTTAATTTGAGCAATTTTTTTGAAATTTTTTTCACTTATAAGGAAATGAAATATTTTCAGAATTATTTATCAGGGTTGACATTCAACTCACAGAGATATAATATTACAATCAAACACTTCCACATTTAAAAAACGGTGCGTCATCATTTTTCCATGAAATTTTCGATCTTGTAAATGTCAATTGTATGTGATATTCTGTTCCTATACCATCACAATGACACCAATCCCAATCTTATTACTTTTCTATATGTTTTGTAATACAGGATTTTAGCAAAGCTCTGCAAACTCTCAATGACGTACACAAGCACGATGAAAAATGACTGCTACAAGAAAACAAACCGTAAAGCTACATTTTGCCCCTCCTAACATATTGGAATCAATGTGCAACTTTTCAAGATAGTGCTTTTTCTATATTTGTTGATTTCATATGTACTAATAACCCTTTGCAACTTCACATCGTTAAATCAGTCTGCATCAAACCAATTCGCATATCTGCTTCATTGTTTCAGTTGAACAGCAGGTTCCAATTATCATGAGGAGACCGTACACTATGTATGGTCTCAACATTTTGACCGTAGGGGATTTTGGACCCTCAGGAGCCATTATGTTTAGTAAAATATCCTACT
Organism: Lepisma saccharinum; assembly: GCA_022664845.1. Lineage (NCBI taxonomy): Eukaryota > Metazoa > Arthropoda > Insecta > Zygentoma > Lepismatidae > Lepisma > Lepisma saccharinum. The sequence goes on along the minus strand of JAGDQP010007772.1, from coordinate 34,851 downwards.
TGTCTATGCAACCCACAGAACACACATGCTATTTGTGTTTCGTATAAAGGATGATATGATTACTAGTTATTTTGCTGAAGAGGTAGAAGCCAACCAAACGCAATATTGTTGATAGAGGAGGAGGATTGTTTCATTCGCTTCCTACGCTTCACGGCGTGGATATTGCCCAGTTATTTATAGAGACAGATTTATAGGCGCGCTTTATGTACAATTTTGGTGCACACACGGAGTTTCAAGACTATTACATTAATAGTTGCTTGGCAATTTCTTGTGTAAAATATCGAGAATTTGGAGCCTGAAACGTTCGGTAATGTCTTCAATATCATAAAGTTCCCTGCTTCTCCAAAAATATGACGCTGAAAGAAAAAAGTACAGACTTAAATCATTAAATATCCTCGGATTGAAAATGAACATTTGACTTTCGTGTATTCAAATGATCAAAAGTTCTTTAGAAATGATTTGGAGTACTATTTGGAATGGAGTATTTGTAGTAGGAATGTATCGCGTGCAATAAATAGTTCGGATCGAATTGAACTGAATTGATTTATTGCCTATGGTTCAGGCCAGGATATAAGGGAAAGGTTACTGGGGAAAATCGCGCAGGGCCTAAGTTGAAGGTACCATCCCGGAATTTGTCCTGTATGACTGAGGAAAACCCCCTGGAGAAAACTTCAGTCAGAATGATCGGCTGCTAGTTTGGAACCCAGGACATCGCAATGTGAAGCCAATACTCTACCAGCTGAGTTCGGTTCGCATTTTGTGCTGCAGTTTCCATTTTTAACGGCTTTCTGCTCGATTAGAACGTTCATGAAACTTCCAGATGCCAACTGAACATTGCTCAAAGAGAGCAACTGCCTGGAAAGTTAAAGAAAGAAGAAAAAGTTCACTGGAACTGATGATTACTCTCAAGAATCGAACACAGTGAAGTCCGGTCAAATAAAAAAGAAAAGGTCTCGTCACGAGAAGAAGAAGAATACCACAATTTGACCTTGGAGACAACAACTCACTGGTGTGGAAACAGTAACAACGTTGTCCCCATAAATCATAATCCTCCTTCCGATCTGTTATTATTTTGTCACTTTCTACTTTATTCGTTAGGGTTTATTAACAACTCAAGGTAATTTTCATTAGTTAATTGCTAAATTTATTTATTGATAAAAGTTAATTAATTTATTTCAGTTGATCAGGAAGCCATTACATGGTGTTCTTAACTGTTCACGATGTTTCAACTCTTCTTCTTGAGAAGCAGGTCTAAATAAGGTTACCCTTTTCATTTCGCGTCTGATTTGCAAATGATTTCAATGAATTAAGGACACAGTACTACGAGTAGAAATATATTACCCTTAAATATAGTTTCATCAAAATATGTTACTAATACGCCATCCTTGAAAAATATATTTAAAAAAAAGCGCCAAAATAGGTAATTTAAAATAAGTAACCTAAATATGGCCTACAGTTGAAAAAAACATATTAAATATTAAAAGTTTTTGAATTTAATTTTTAAAGCCTTTAGGCGACTTTGGCTCAGGCCGTAAGGATGATGGGTGAATTGGTAGAATGAAGAAAGTGGGAGGAAACAAAGTGAGCCCCGAGAAAACCCACGCACACGATGTTTGTCTACCACAAAGCCCACATGAGCTAGAATTGAACCGACGATCCCCAAGCACCAGAGGTGAGCGCTCTACCATTGATCCACCGCGGGCATGCTTAAAAGTGATAAGAAACGATCAACGTGAAAATAAACTGTCATTTAGAGACTACAGAACATTTGGTGCCCCAGGTCCATTGATTGTATGCTTACTTATTTAGGCGATCGTCAGAAAAAATTACCGTCAGAGCAATGGAGTTGTTATTTTTTTATTATTATTATTTTAAGATCGAAAAGGATTATTTCGAATTATCAGAACTTTTGAAATATCAAGTGAGAAATCTGGGTAATGATAAGACTCCACAGATAAAAAAAGTAGCCCAAAGTTTCGAACGTGTATAAACAAAGCAACGCTGTTTCATAAGTTTTGTTCATAAACAACGTAGGAAAATTAGAAAGGAAGTTAGTCAGTCATTGCTGTTTATAAGCTTTAAATTCTGAAGTTTTGTTGTATTAATACTCTTGACCTACAGAGTTTTTGTGTCCGAGATTTAGTGGATTGATCAAATCAATTTTAAAAATCAGAAGTGATTTCTAAAATACAAGATGCAAATGCAAAACCGATATAATAATAATAATGTACTTCATTTAGATCAGATAATACCAGACCAGGTGGTAGTAACAAAACACAACATGAAATTCATAATAAAACAGAACAGATTCTCTTACTTACACATAAAACAACACTGAATACTACAAGCGGATGTCCACTCGTGGCCTAAACTATGTAAGAAAGGACAGAAACAAACCACAAGAACAGTACACCAATAACCTGCTAGAAAATATCTGTAAGGACAAGATGCTAGAAAATTTCTGTAAGGACAAGATGAACCGTACTACAAAAATACAAACCAGAAACAGTAAAAGAAAACGTACAGAATATAGGAAGAAAAGACAGAACGACCAACCACAACAGACCGGACATATCAGAGATTAAAAAAAAAAAAAAACTTCTTCATAGATGTAACCGTTCCAGAACTCACAAATTTGGAAACAGCATTCTGACAAAAACAAGATAAATAAAGAACTGGCACAAATCTGAAATAATAATGGAAAATGGAACAGGTGACAATAACACCCCGGAGTGAACTTAGACACAGGAGCTACACACAGTTCTATGAACGGCGAACTGCGTAACATTACGATTGAAAACCAGAATCATTAAACCAATTCTGATGAGCACAATTTTCGCAACATGCGGAACTGTAAGGAACTTTCTACAGAATAAAGTCTAGGGTGACCTAGAAATGGAGAACTCTCCACGTGGGAGCAGATAGACGCAGAGAAATTCCCAGTAATCAAGCAAAATAATAATAATAATGAATATAATAACGGCTGACATACAAGAAAGGGAAAGCAATGTACTACAGTGTACTTTTTTTTTTATAAAATAATTCAAGAATTGGTTAACGCGGAAAATTCTTCTGATGCGGCAGAAGATTATTTCTATTTTTTTTATTAAAAAAAAAGCTATTAAAATACCACATTTATTTAAAATCGAATGGATAAAATGGTAGATCTAAACAATTATAATTGATAAATAATAATGAAGCCAATATCGATAAGAAAATGTAGTTGAGGGGTGAAATGCATAACAGATCTTTCTTGAATTCAGCTGTCATACTTTGTTTAATTCTTTTCCGAGGTAGATTGTACTTCTTTTCTGTTCCAACTGAAATCTTGAGCATTGTGTATTGAATCCGTGTGATAGAAAGACTGACAGTTCATATTTATGAAGGCTATTTAAACTAGTTCAGAGTTGTATTTTTTAAAACATGATTTTTAAGGAATTTTTTCCATGTCTTGTACTTGTTATGAATGATTACAATACAATCATGGTGTGCAGTGGCACTGAAATTGCACTCACCTCGTTTCACACGCTGTTTGCCCAAATATTGTCAGTTCCCGTTCTTATTTTCCACTGTTATGTAACTTTTTTTTGCACTGAACTGTGAAGATCATTAAGATGGAGTGATGTCTTATTGTTTCTAGTGTAAAAATAAGAATGGTCTCAGCTGTCCAATTAATATCTGTTTCATATTCGTTGACATGCATTTTCTTCTTTGTTAGTGCTATATCCTTTTTATGATCATCTTGACACCGAGATGTGGATGTAGCGCGACGTCATTTAAAAAAAAAAACTAAATCTAAGTGCTCATCATTATCATTATCATCATCATCATTAATAGAGATAAGGTGGTAGAGGTATTGAACTTTTTTCTTTTTAAATTAGTTATGGACTGACCATTGTACTTCCTATTTATCAGAGGCAGTGATGGACCCAGATATTCATATTTTACCTTCGTTTTCGTTTCTATTAATCTGTTCCCTCCCAAGAACTGGGAGGCAAAGAACCGCCCCTCTAAACCCAACCCTGGGTTCGCCACTGCCTCTCAAAAATTGGGAGTACAAAATTGGAAGTTTGTACTACCAATTCAGAGGAACATTTTTTACAGTGTAGAATGTCAAATAACATTTAGGACCAAATGAGAATGTAACTAAGATATACTTCTGAGAATCTTAAAAGGAAATTATAGGTTGGAATTTCTGGAAAGACTAGAATATCTCTAAAATATTTTGAGAACATCCCTGGAATATTCCTATCATTGCGATCATACCGGATATTTAGAGAACGGTAAAATATTGTAGGCATATACCAGGGATATTCCAATGTCTATGGGGATATTCGAAGTCCTCTTGTACCCTTCTGTTGTATCCTGAGGAAGAATACAACAGATGCGGCTACATAGTATTGAGGAAGAGAAAGAGAAAGAAGGAAAAAGAAAACTGCCTTAAAGAACCCACACAGTATGAATCAAGCTTGAAACGAAATTCATATTAGGTGGTTTCACGTAAATTTTCTTTCTTATATTCGTGTTATTCATTGGCTGTAAGTCCATCTAAAAGGCTCTTCTGCGTCAATTTAGGCACTAAACAACGCAACCAATAATGTATCACTAGTGAGCTCAGCTTTGTGTATCGGGGAAACAATAAAGGAAAGTGGTGGTTATGATTTTTATAACAAGCAATTAGGTTTATGGGACTTCGTGAATATAATAGGATAAACAATTGAGATTCTTTTGGAGAAAGTAATGATTTATTCATTGGCTCTTTTGGCAGTTGTATATTGTAGTTAGATAACCGATAAACTGTTGATGAGATTAACCTAATGGACTATAATCAATGAAGCGTGCAGCGGTTTTCACGTAAAAATCACGTTATGCAAGCACAACATTGTTGTGCATTTATTGCTAATATTTATCCGGTATTTATAAAATTGTCTTCTTGAAAGAACGTAACCGCGTTTTGGTAATTAGTTGATGTCGGGAATAATTTAACTGTTGCGAAACTAAGGTAACTAAGATGTTTCTGTTAAAAATACCAGCACGTTAAGTTTGTAAATTTTATAAGGATTTGTAGCCGTTGTTGAATATTCGTTTCCTAATCCTTTTGTTTTTTGGTGAATGATCATTGGTTTATAGTTTTAGTGCTTTAGAAAAGTTCCTAGTATTGAAACTAAGCTATGCACGCTGTCATGTCTCTTTGCTGTAGTCGTTGTAGAAAAAATATTGGAGATATAGACCAAGACCTCTTATTGAAGTTACCATACCTGTATTCACCTGGTGGAACCGAGGATAAACTTGGAAACTATCGGCTAGGATGACCGGCATATGCGAGACTCGAACCCGCGCCACCTCTCCTAATGCTTATCCGAAGCCAGCAGTGATCGTAACCACTGGAGCTGGATTTCATTTTTAATTTATTTATGACCTTTAGGCATCTAAGGCTCAGATCGGGATATGGTGGGGAAGAAAATGTAGGAAAGTAGTTGGCCAGTTAGTAGGTACCATCCCGGCATTGCCTGGTGTGACTGAGAAAAAACCTTGGAAAGGGAGCTGCGTTTCTTTTATTGAATGTTGTCAATTAATTCTCCGTACAAGTACACGTTTAGAGGGAGCTACTCTTCTCTGTTTTCAGGTACTAATCTTTCTCCGATGGGAATCGAACCCAGAATTAAGACGATAAGTATTATATTTCACGGTGACAAGATTTCATGTAACTTTTTACTTAAGAGTATTAAGATTTCCTGCTTCGATTCCGCTGTTGGTGCTCGTGGTACAATTCCATCACCAATGGCAGTGGGGGCTCCAAATGTCGTTCCCTGCTCATGCCATGTGGGCTTTGTGGTGGACATACACCGTATGCGTGGGTTTTCTCGGGGTACTCCCGTTTCCTCCCACTTTCTTCATTTCACCAATTCATCCCATCATCATCCATACGGCCTGAACCATAATTGCTGCCTTGAAATAAAATTCCAAATTCGAAATGTCGTGTTGATTAACCATGTTTTTAGTTACGAAGTATCGGACTCTAGTCTTGAGAGTTAGATAAAGATGCAACGTGGATTCGCTGCGCCGACTATATGACACTCTTCTAATGTAAACCGCGTGGCAGATTACGGTCCTATGAGACCATCGGTTCAAGGAGCTCCTGGTTTTATTTTTAGGAATAGTAACATTTCAGAAAATATCTTGTGTAGTGGTTAGGATATCAGCAGTGTTTAATCTACTTACATATATTATACTTTTGCGAAAAATCTTGATGGCATTAGCAGGAACGCCTTAGTTCCATTAAACAGTCTTCAACAAAGGGGATAAACGTTATTCTTAGCGTGTATTGCGAGTTTGTTGTGACCACAGTTATATGTGATTGTGACATTGGTAAGACATCGTAGGGGGCGATGATTGTGAGAACTTTAAAAGAAACGGAAAAAGAAAAGAAGAAAATGATATATGTAAGATATAAAGAACTCTTGCTACATTGTAAAAAAAAAAAAAAAGTTTGAGAGATCGTTCAATAATTCCTGCAAGTGACGATGTTAAAACAGCAATGTTCATTTTCTACCTGCAATTTAAAAATATATATATTTTTTTTTTCAAGGGCTTCTGGAGTCTAAAAATCTTACTGCAAATTGAAGAGAGAATTTATAATGAACAGCTGTTGCTGATTTTCTTTATGAGGGAAGATGAAGTTTCAAAGACCTTTAATGACTTGAATCAAAACCTTTATTTACCGACTTAAGATTGCATTCCGGAATTTTACTAACAAAGTTTTATGTAACTCAAGTCACTAGTGTTCATTAATGTATGAAGTTGAGTTGCAGTTTATTATTATTATATCGGATACAGGTGTAATGTACAACAGTGCAAACACATCAGAGACAGCAGCTGTGTGCGTGCCTGAGTTAACTGCCTCTGGTGCGAGCGGCGATGAAGTGGGAACCCAGGGTTTCAGTAAAATAACATCACGCAAGGCACGAAACTTATTTTCTTCTGCAGTTGCTTTGGTAACTTCATTTTGTCATAAAAGATGAAGTTCACAGTGGACGATAGGTGCATTGAAAAACGATCGAATGTAATTTCATCAGATTTTACAAGCTTTACGAATTCTCTCTTCAATTCCATATAGAAATTTAGTCCACTCACCGATTTATCAGATCTTACAAGAGAATGTTGTTTGTTCGAACAAAAATTCTGGTGCGAAAATTATTTTCCTGAAGAATGTGATACGCTGGGATCAGAAAGGACGATCATTCATCTGTGAATTGCTATCTTGCCCCAAAATAACCAATGACTACTCGAATACTGTATAGTACAAAAGATTGGAAACAACCTTGTAAGTCGTAAACGCGTGAAGGAAGTGAAACAAAATATTGAATAGAAGTAACGTATATGATGCGGTACCAGATGCGGGAGATGAGAATCGTAGCAGCCATCTTGGAATTTACTCGAGAATTTGTAATGGAAAATGGGTCATGTGACATCGATTTAGGCTAGCTTGTTTCAACAAATCCAAATCTGAAGTAAGTTTTTATCTATGTTTATTCGTTTAGGAGACAGGGCCCCTCAATGTTGGGATTTTACATTCTGCAACATGTGCGTAAAGTGGTATATATTTGGGCGGACACACACACCAAATATTTTTTTCTCAAATCTTTATGAACACTGCGAAACACATTGGATTCAACAGCGGCGCAGGTATGCTTGAATTCGTTGTTGGAGATGGTATAGCTCGTTGATTTTTCAGGCCTTGTAGATAGCTCCAAAGATAAAAATCAGAAAGTATGAAATCAAGTGAAGGAGTGGGGTACTCGGCGGGCGCTTGCTAACTGCTCCAACATCCCGGAATTGCATATTCATCTACTCTTGCACCTCATTAGTGCAGTGGGAAGCGCCACCTTGCTGGTAAAAGCAGAAAAATTGCCATCAGAACTGTCAGCGGTGTTCCTCCCGCCTCGGTGCCCTCAAAAGTGATCGATCGATTGAGAGGTTCCTCGTTCATCCGATCTGATGCGCCTTAACTATGTCACAAGCCATGGTAAAGGATGATACAGGGTAGGGAAATAAATTGAACTTGACCTCGTTCAAGGTACCATCTCAGCATGCGCTCGATGTGATCGAGAGAAACGGAAAATATCGGTTAAGTTGGCCGATACTGGGATTCAACACAGGGTCCTCCCAATTGCGAACTACCAACTGATCCTTTGATTTCAATATCTTGGTCACTTGAAAAACATGGTATGCCATGTAAAAAATCAACGACCATCTTCAGAAAGTGTTAATTTGAATTTTATTGTTATTTTTAAGGCCTTTATCATCTGAGGCTCAGGCCGTCAGAAAATTTTAAAGTGTGAAAATCTTAAGGTCCTTCAATCCTCCATCACACCTATTTCGTACGAAAATATTATTATTGTTTTAATCATTTCATAGACGACCCACATTATTACTTTTAAACAAGCACAGTTTTTTGTTTTCGACAAATACCTGTTTCGTGTACCGAATTTCACGCCTTTCAATTTCAATTTTTGGACTCATCTGCAAGACAGTGTATCGTGAAAAATCAACGACCTACACCATCGTGAAAAATTACGTGCTACACCATCTCCAGCAATGGATTAAAGCATACTTGCGTCGCTGTTGATCCCAATACGCTTCGCAGGGTCCATAAGGATTTGAGAAAAAAATACTGGGTTGGTATGTCCGCTCAAATGTATACCACTTTACACGAAGGGCTAACTCCATCAACATGTTTACAGACTTCGAGCTATTTATATTTTAAATTTGCAATTTCTCGAAGCTTCAATAAACCATAAACATACTGGTACTATAATCTAATGATTCTAATAGCTTGTACCTGAGTTAGTAAGAAAAAAAAAATAGTAATACACTGTTTAACATTTTCCGAAGCATTCCTGGAAAAAGATAGGTAACCATAGCTACCTGGGCATTTCCAGTAACTTGGCTAATAAAAAAAACAACCACCATTTAATTTTCAGGAATACTGGGAGTAAGAGAAAAATAAACACGAGCGAGATTTGAACACAGGTTTACTCGTCGAAAGTCTCGTCTTACCGACTGCACTAAATTTACAGACATTAAAAGTAACCAGATCCAAGCAGTATTGAAGGTCAGAAAGTGCGTTGCCTGAACCCTGAAGATACAAACTAAGTTGATCCCACGACTAGAACTGACAACTGAATCCATCCACCTCAGCATACGAAAAGTTTCTGCAATTTTCCATGATCCCAATGAAACAACATGAAATACTAAAGCTTCTGTGGAACTGTAGTAAGAGTTCCTAGCAATGTGTACAAAAATTTTAACTGTACGAAACCTGCCTAAAATTTCTCAACCGGGTTGAATTACCGTATAACCACAAAACAGTTTAATTTGGGATAAAAACAAGTCTATAATGAATTGTAACAGCTCAAGTGTTCATTATGTATTTTTATTTATATAATACAGATTATCTTTCATGCTATTATAATAATCATTATTGATATTCGATAAAGAAATGAGTCCCTGGGTTCTGCCATTGAATGCAAATCGTATTTTAATTAAGACCAAGGGCGCTTTAAGCTTGAAATTAGTTCGATGATAATTTATGAGTTGGACTGACTTTTATGGCTTTAAGCCAGTCGTTTTGTTTGTGGGATAATGTCCCTTGGCGAGTACTTTTCAGAAGAGAGGATGATGTTAAGTTAGTGAAAATTCTGATAGAACTCAGAAAAAACTTACAGTAGCCGGCAGCAGAGCCGAACTCGAATCTAGGTTCTTCTGCAGTTCTGATTGGTAGTTCGACTTGAATCACTATACCATGGGATGGGCTTACAAAAATGTTATCAGAATCTAAGTGTTATGCAAATGAACTATTATATCACTAGATATGATAGAGAATTGTTTGTGTATACATTTTATAATTTATAAACCTCGACCACACCTTCGAACATGATTATGATATGACCTCATTGCCAACATTACAATCGAAAGTTCACTGTTCCCTGTGATCGGGGTTACAATACATTTGCGCATAATAATGACTATTTTATCAATAGAAGTTATGTAGGCCATTAGCACAGTCGTGTAGTGATATATACTTGTAAGTTACCTTATGAATCAGCTGTTGACATTACCTTGTATGCTCGTGCTTCTCACGTATGGATATGGAAGAGAAAAGTCTACAGTTTCCGTAACGGAAGCTGTTAAATATATGAACAACTTGTTCTTAACACATAGCTTTCATGCTTCTCATGCCATTCAAATTCGCTTTTTCCAAGTCTCACTTTAAAAAGCGGATGTAATCTGCATGTGTAATGCTGATTGTGAGACTCACGATAGTTCCTGTTTGAATAGCATAATTATGAGCACTAAATTTGTGATGCTGACAGCTACTCCCTTGCGCGTGTGTTCTATTGAAGGTTTACTTCTGCAGTACTTCCTAAAGATGTTATCGATGTTCGTTCGTTTCTTTCGCTGCAACTCCTGCTTTTCAATTGAAGTTGTGTACACATTTTGTTTTTTACGTTAATACGTTACGAATTTTTGTACGTAGGCAAGACATATTCATTAATTCATTTTATATTTTGTGTAATCGAACGTTAAAAATAAATACTGAAGTTCAATGTTTGGTTTCCAATATAGAAGAATATTATAAATTATTTTCTTCTAACTTGTTGATAGTGGCATTTAGCATGAATTCTTGGCGATTTTTCTGAAAAGGGATATTATTTTCTTCGTGTGAGTTTTTCAGATTATTTTCCAGATGTATTTATCTACTACCTGATTCTACAATGGACATCTTTGGGCTAGAACACGAGGAAACTGATGATATTTTCTATGTAAATTATCCCCCCTTATAATTTAACCATTTTCGTCTGTATATCATGTCTAAAAGGGGACCGAAAACCTACGAGTTGGCGCCCTTGCTGGACAAGCATTTCAGTTTGCATATAAACGCCTATCACCACTGAATTCAGCGAACTTGTTCACATTAACTAACTGTGTGGCTTATGGAACTGTCAAGTACATCCCACAGTAAGAAACGTTCGCCATTGGATTCTATCCCGGGCAAGATCAAGCCAGTTTTCTTCACAAACATTACCTCTCGAAGATCCCTTGAAATATTGTCCTCATAACGTTTCGATTTTTCCAACGGCTTCTTTTCCGATGGGATATAATCTTCAATTTTCTCTCATCCGACCCACATGATCTTCGCATCCTAGGTGTCGTGATTTCATTATTATTTACAGTATTGGGGGAATAGTACAACCTGTGGGGTTTCTCATTATACAGTCTCTTCTCTTCTGATCATCTCGCCCCGTTTCGGCTCTCATATTTTTCCTAAAACGTTTTCAAATACTCACAATTTATCATTTTTGCACTTATATTTACATTTTTATGACATCACGCAATGTTTCGACTACTTCCTGCAGTCATTATCAAGTGGACCCGTAGACAATATTTTTTTAAATGTATTATTTTCAAATTGTTGCCAGACCATAAGTATTAAAATCGTTATTTTCATGTTTATTTCTTTAATTCTGTGCATATTACGTTTTTCCATGCTCAGTTTAAGATGCACACTCGCCATCAACGGCGCATGGGGGATGTGGAGCTTATATATTGACCTACGGTACGAAGTGAGATAGGGTGGTCAGTACCACCGTCAACTGTCTTTACCTCTCAAGGTGCCCAAGAATACCAAGGACACTCTAGTGCTCAGTTTGATAGGTTGAGTGCACCTCAGAGCGCCAGATATGGGAGCACTGAAGAAAGGTCTCGTGCGTCCTAGCTGAGCTGTGTTGTATGTAGCAAATGCCTTTTCTAACCAATTTTTCTGTTTGGTTCTTTACTTCTATAATAAACCTTATGCTGTATGATGATCTTTATCTGAGTGGCAATCCGCGATTTCTTTTCTCTCTTCCTAATATACACTGCAAATACTGTTCCTTTCAATAATGGGTACAAAATGCCGAACTGGGAGGCAAAGAACCGTCCCTTTAAACCCAACCATGGGTTCGTCACTGCCTCTAAAAAATTCTGGGTACAAAATCGACATTTTGTAGCCGCTATTAAGGTACAGTTTTTACAATGTACCTTAAATTCTCCGCATATCTTTTGAAAAGACATATGAAGAAAAGATACACGGAGCACCCAAGGTACACTAAGAAGAGAGAAGTGAAATGGCGGATTGCCTCTCAGATAATTAATATAGATCATCATATAATAGTCTTACGTCCCTCTTAAAATTGAAAGTAACTTGTTTCGGAATTTTCTCTGGGAATCAATTGGCTACAAAATAGGAGGCATGGGAAGTTTTCCTTCGGCTACTCTTTATATAATTTTTGCATTTGGAGTGGATCAGTTTAATAAGACTAGCCGATACAATCATGATCCAAAACTGTACCACCTGTCTAGTGGCGACCGTAGGGAATAACTTGCTCTTTATGCACTCAACGGCAAGATACGCACAAGGAGATCCAATCTCTCCAAAATGATTTTCTGCTGTTCTGAGCGTGTTCTAAAGCTGAAGCTGCATTGAAGTTTTGAATAAGAATCAGTGGCGGGTACCTTAATCACCTCCTATTCGCTGATGACAGTGTTACCTGTTTCAAGAGCAGAACAACTACAAACCAGAAAAAAAGAGAAAAAGAGGGTGAGTAATGCTGAGGACTGAGAAGATGATTCACGGAGATAAAATTAGCTTAGTTGGTGAGTATATTTTGTTTACCTAGGACAGTTGAAAACATTGAATGCCAAGATCACATAAAATAAATAGAAGATGTAAGGTGACTCAGAGCTCATTTGAAAGACTGAATTTTTATTTTCAAAAGCGAGCACCAGTATGTTTCGAGCGTAGTCAGTGTGTCTTATCTCAGATAATGGTCTTACCTACAGGATGATGTACGGCTATGAAATATGGACATCGAATTCATAAACTTCTCAAATATTCAGAGTTACACAAAGAGCAGTGGAGAGATGCGTGCTAAGTGACTAGGAGGGACAGGACAAATTAATAGTTCCGCTTGCAAACAAATGTAGATGATTTAATCAAGATTTGAAGAAAGTAAAGTGCAGATAGCTACACAAACAATGACATATGGATGACAAATGTTCTAGAATGGATTCCCAGAGGAAAGAAACGACCGAGAAGACTACCAAGCAGAAGATTTTTTCAGAAGTTACACGGATGAGGGCAGCAACTGACGGAAATCTGTGGAAAGAAAATGAGGGAGGGCTTCATTCAGGAGTGAACTGAAAAAAAAGGACAAACACACTGCGAGTTTAATAGTGTAATTTTCCTGAAACTTGTAAGTTGTCCTCATCGCAATTTTGAAAAAAAAAAAGAAGAAAAAAATCCCATAAACTCCTGTAAGTTCCGCAACCCACGAGCCCATACTGCATCCAGGGATTGTCTAATATTCAGGCATTATCAACAATATTTGAACATACTTAAAAAGCAAATAATAAATGTAAAAATTTTCTTGCTTTTTAGACAGTAATAATAATATTAATTTTGTTACCTAATTGGCTGTGTGCAGCCTTAAGACCAGCCATAAAAAACAAGGTGGCCCTGAACAATACGAAACTTCGTATCCAGGCGAGACATGTTAGCAATTTGCAAATGAGTAATGGAATTTAGCGCATTTCCGATTACAGACCTTATGAAGCCCCACTTAATTTTTATAACTGAGCCCCGGGGGTGCCTAGCCCTAAGGTATATATATGTTTTTACTTTTTAGTGATTTTTTTTGGTTACATTTATTTTTTCTTGTCGCATTTTGCCTGCCTCTCTTCACACATTTTAATAAGTAAATGCTTGAACTATAGTTACGACTATGCAGTGACAGAAAACTTTATTTATACAAAACAAAGAATTGATTACTACTGCCTAACGTAATTTAGTAGTCATAGCGTAGCCAAACAATTTTTATCTAACAAACGAGAAGAAGAAAAGGAAGTTTCCGTCGGATGGTTCAACTCAACGTTGTGCGCAATTGTAGCGAGCGCATTGTGAAAGTGCGAAGAAGGTAGATTCACCTGAATCGTGCCGGTGCTTTTGGTAGGTTTCTTGGCAAAGGTGGTGGCAAGAATCGCCGGAGCGAAACAGTTTGTCGGCTGAAGCCGTTGAAGACGCTAGCCACGCACACTCGCTGAACAAAGTACTAGCACCACGTGAGGTTTTCCTCTCCTTCCTTTAATGTTCTCGCGACCGCCAATCTTTTCTTCATCAAGCAACAAACCTTAAGGAATTAAAACCGGTTCAGTTCATCCAGGTGACTGAATGAATAATTAGAGGATTCGGAAGCCCTCTGTGTGCATGATGATAATTGCCTGAAGGCCACGAAGAAGACCAAGAGGAAGAGATAAAAAAATAAATAAAAAGAGGTACTCATTGGGCATACTTGCTTTAGGATATCTACAAGTCTGAGAACAGTCAGATAGTTTCTGAGCATCTGAACCCAGTGGGTGCTTCAAAAAAAGTGTCCGAAGTTATTTGGTTCCACTGGATGTTAACAACGAATTATTCTTTCTTCGGTAGAATCTCACAGTAGTGTTGTGTTTTGGTGGTTTGGAATTTACTATATATAAAAAAGTTGTTTGTGTGTGTTTTGTGGATTCCGCCTTTTTGAATTTTCTAGTGGTGCTTTTGTATGTATTATTAGGAAAACCCACAGATTGTGAACTGTACAGTGTACTGTGGTGTGTGTGTGTCCATGTCAGTGGCTGGTGTCTGTTGTGTAGTTTTTGTTTTCGTAACATTTGAATAAGTACAATTTGAGTGGCATTTTCGGAAGTGACTAGAAAATGGAAGTGCGTTTCTGTGTGGTATTAGTGCATGCTAGTGACCTATTAGTTTGAGAGTCTTGGAACTGCCTCGTGAAGTGTATTCCAGTTAACCAAACATGTATCGTATTAGGTTATACATAGTGCCTGAACGGAAGGAGGAGATAGAGGAAGATGAGGCAAGTTCCACTTCCGAAGACTCCACCGTTGAGCATTGTAGAAATTTGGTGCGCCGAGTGTCTTTTGTGGATGGTGATCTTTTACCAAGCATGAACTGTTGGTGGGCCGAAAGAGGTCAATCTAGGCGCCCAAGGGTTACCGTGTCACATCATGCACCCAAAATCACTCATCGCCACACACGAGTGACCTTTCGCGACCCTTTGATCCAGGAGAATGAGATGCCACCCAGGAAATCTATTACCTACACAACAAATAATAATCATATTGTGCAACGAAACAACAAGGCCAACTGCAAAAAGGTAGGTCTTTTTCCTTCTGTAAACACGGTTGGTACTAGGTGAAGGTTGTTGAAGTTGTCATCCGGTCGCTTCTTGAAGGTCATTTCACGAAGCCATCTTCCGGTCGGTACATTCAGTTCTTGAATGCTTTCGTTTGCCTTTCGGGCATCCGAGACAATTGGAATTCAGTGAACTTCTATTGTACTATTGTCTTTTTCTTCTTTTTCTTTTTCTGTGGACGCTGGTGACTGACCGTTAATGACAATGATTTCCGAACTGCTGCAAGACAATAATAAAACTAGTACTGTTTGAAATACCTTTGCAGTGAAACGATAGTAATTGTATTGCTGTTATAGGACTAATGTTTTTTTCTGCTTGGTAGCCACATTTTTTAAAGCTAAGTTTGGAGTTGTTAGTAGCATTGCACTGCTAGTGACCTCCTGTGTGCATATTTTATGCATGATGATGTATAATTTAGTTTAAGAGGGTCAAATAAATTGGGACTTAATTCAAAATAAGTTACACTACAAATCTTAAAGGCACTTGACTTGAGTTCTAGCCAAAGTACCCATTAAATGGACTTACAACAGGATTCCCGTGAGCTTGACTACAGTTTTGGTTTGAATTTAACTTTAAGGCCTTTAGGCAACTTTGGCTCAGGCCGGATGGATGATTATGGAATGATTGGTGGAGTGACGAAAGTGGGAGGAAACGGGAGAATTCCGAGAAAACCCACGCATACGGTGTTTATCCACCACAAAGCTCACATGGCACGATCAAGGATTGAACCGACGAACCCAAGCGCCAGAGGTGACCACTGTAACCGTTGATCCACCGCGGCTCTACGGTTTTGGTGTTTGTGAACAACAAATACAGCGAGTTTGTAAATTTTCTATTCATGTACGTGAAGTCGAAACAAATCAGAGAGAGAGAGAGGATCGAATGAAATTACAAGTGCTGCACAGCAATATCTAAAGAATTTAATGTCAGTTAAAGAAGTGTCCACCATAAGCTTCTGGTCAGCGATTGACGACTGTGCTCGAAATTTGTATTTTGAATGCCCCTAAATATATGTAATAGGTAAATAAGCTCTGTACACCGCATCATTGCACATAGCAAATGTAGTAACTCCGCCAAATTATCAGGGTTCTTATCGGTTCTAGAGAAATCATACGTCATTAATTAGTTTCAGCTATGTCATTAACAATGCCAGAATCCCTGCTAAATGATTTAAATCGATGCCATTATTAGCGTTATCCTGTTTGGAATAAAAGTCTAATGGTTTGCGCAAATTATATCCTATCCAAATTTTGAAATCAAATAATTTTAAGAAAGATAAAGATTTTAGTCAAATATTTGCTTGGTGACTACAGTGCTTTAATTCGTTTATATTTAAAAAACAAAAAACAAATATGTTAGACTAATGTCTTGATTGCTTCTTAAAATACTCTTTAGGTTGGCATTGATTTATTTTTTGTTTGAGCTTTATCAAATTAAGTTCCAATAAAACTCGGCTTTTGGTAATTAACCTCAGCTGAAAGCTGCTTCATGTTTTCATTTTATGCTCATTGATGGTTATCTCCGTGTTGAGCGTAAACTATAGTACTGTTACCACCCATAATATATATATATATTTCTTTTATCATTTAATCTGGTTGTTAGCAGAGAATAAGAAATTGAGTTGTCAAATTTCTTTTCAGAAGGAAAGTAAAATTTGTTAACACGGCATGACTTTTATAAGAATTGATAACCAGAAAAAAAAAGCGAGGTATCTTAATAGACTGTTAACTGAAATCAGTAGTGAAATCTTTGTCACGATTTGGTGGCCTGATGCAGTGCGATTTCGCTCACACACAAGTTTGCGTCTGAATTCCGACTGGGACGCCTGAAACATTAAAGAAATAAAGTTATGAAAGGAAACCCAGTTTTTGTAATCTAAGCCTCTTTGGCTGTTGCCGCTATTGAAACCAAGAAATCAGTCGGAAAGCGAACTAGTCAGATTAATGTAACTTTCTACTTCGGGTACTAGGTTGATAGTTGCAGCTTTCCTCCTCTTGAATAACATAGCGAGGCAGTTTGTTTTCTTCTGTGTATGGAGTGACCACCTAGTAGTATCATCATCATTTAGTTACTCAAGACACTTGTCACATAAGTTAACGCACCGCAACCTTGTTGGCCGCTTGGCTTCACTTATGTTAATGGACGAACTAATTGTTTATTTGTCTATACTCTGTCAGATATAATTAGAAAGCCCTCAAATCAGATATGACACCGGCTCCTTCTTTGAGCCAGTCACTGTGATTTTCGATAACTTGCGTGCAGGGCTGCTTCCCAACGTTGACAATTCGTCAGCCCCCCCCCCCCCCAGCAGCGTCGGAGGATATTCAGGGTAGCGGACTCAATATTTTCACACCACATTCAAATATTAGAAGTTAGCAATTTGACATGCATTCTCATTTCGTACGTAGTTTATATCAATTACGAACATTGCTGAAGTTATGGCTAACTCTAGAGACGGGAGATGCATTTACTGCTAATATTGTTCAATGTTAACAAAATATTTCTCAAAGGATAAGCAGAATCGTATGACAATTTGTAACATTTGTTTTTTGAGTAAAGAGTTAGAAACACAGGATCTCGATAATTTTTCATGTATTACAGATTTTGCGCCTTATAACATTGGGGTTGCATTACATTGCCGGGCAGGATGGGGGCGGCTTCAATACAAAGACATAGGTATGGCACTACTGTTCCATTATTTCTACGAATATTAGTAGGCTCTACTTCCCTTCTTGTTAAAACCAGTGATAATGACATGGTCAAATGTTTGTTCTGTGGGCCATAGTAAAATATGGTATCACCTTTGATTCTATAATTTCGTTAATCGCCTTGTTATCATGGGGTTCCCGGGCTCAATTATCCTATTGACTGTAAGAGTTAAAATCCACTTTAAACTAGGTCCCATCCTTAGCACAGCATCTAGATCGAAGGGAAAGCAAGGACAAACCACCATTGGTTCATATTTCCCAGGAAATTTAGGGTCATATGCTTACATTCAAGCAGAACGTTAATCATTATTAACCTGATAAAATATTCAACTCTCATCTTTTCTCTCTCGCGCGCGCTTTATGTTGACTGTGGTTGTGAAAAGTAAACAAGAAACAATCAGTTGACAGCAACTGTACGATACTTCTTCAGTGCACTGATTTGCTAGTATTTATTTAATAAACTTAAACATACTTTCGGGTGTGCTATGATGTACACGCAGATGGAACTAGAAGTTGCCGAATGTTGCAGTTTGCTACTGTGCCAATTCAATCTTTGAACTCTTGCAAAGACAATTGGTACCTTATTTTGTTCACTCACTATGTAAATATTTTTTAAAAAGTCTTACTAAATAGGGTGTATACATAGACTCCATCTTGAACATTGCATACATATTTGTCAACTCAATACGCCCGCATTCTGGTAGTTCATTCGCGTGATGCTTTATTTTAATTAGCATCAGTTCTGCTTATTGCGGCAGGTCCTTCAATGTGAGTTGAGTATCTTTTTTCGCCCCAGTCTTTCGCCTTTTTGTTTTAGTCTACACGATTTTCATCCACCATTCTTTTTCTTATTTCAGTTTTACGTCTCAAATTTACAACTAATCCCCATGTATAATTTATCCTACTCCTTAACTAACAAAAATACTATTCACGATCATAAAGTAAGGTTCAGTCGAGTAATAGTTTAAACGAGAAACCGTAATTCATACGTGGAAGTAACCATATTGGATTAGATCACATCGTTAATAGTCTCTACTTGTATTGAGGTAACCTGTGGAACAGTCGCACACAAACTTCATTCAAATAACTAAACAATTTGTTCTATTCTTTTCTACCAAAGTATTTTATTATGAGTGGACGCTTCATAAATAACATTTTTAGACATAAATAAGGATAGTTTCAAAATCACACTAAAATATTTGATTTTCACTTTAGCAAGCCATTTATTCATTTTTGGCGTGAGAAACAGTAAATCTCTTTCCTTATGATTCGGTAGTCCATCTGCTGAACTTAATTTTTCACATTGCTTTTGATCATACTCTGTTCTCATCAACGAAATATTTTCATTGCATACAAAAACAGAGAGAGAGAGAATGAGAATGAATGACTTCTTGTGGCAAAATCCTGTAATGCAGATATCATGGAGGCGCGATAGGAGTGGTGGGAAGGAGGGTCACTTTAGTAACGAGCGGCATCTCATGTTGGTCTCTGCACCCGCATTCTGCCTCGCATAGAAACAGCGTGCTTTTGATTCCACGTTAACAGTAGATCACATCCTTAAAATTTAGTACTAGATTCAAACACACGCACAGTCTTAGTTCTCTTCGCTTCTTTAGAAGCAATTTTACAAGTTTTTCTTTTGTTTCGTTTACCTTCTACAGGGTAAGGTTAACGATAATCTTACTTCACAAATTCCAAGAATTTTGTCATCACATGATAGCAACCAACTGAATCTCAACCATCACCATCCAGGAAAACGCCAGGAGCATTAAATTTGTTTCTCAATTTTGGTTGCGAAAATCTGTTGCAAAATTTGTGCGTGCGGAAACCTTTTTGTAAATAAATTGGCATCATCTACTGAGTCTCAATCATTTCTCATGATTTCATAGGAGAACTCGGGAAGATTCCAGGTTCACATCCCTTTCCAAAGCTAAGTCATTCCGAGATTAATTTTCTCAATTCATTTGTCTTGACAGGGTTGAGGTCTAAATCTGGTATCAATAGTTAGAAGGCTTCCTCTTGAGCCTCGTCCATTTCTGTGTTTAGCAACCTCGAGAAGAGGAAGAAGGAACAGCAGTCTTCATTTGTAATAGTCTCTGAGGTGCAAAATGTCCGGCACGCCTGTAGCTTCTTCACTGTAGGTCCAGCAACTCTCCAGCTGCAGACTCAAGATCGGAATTGGGATCTTCAAAACCAGGTAAAGTTCTCCAAAGCACCAAGTGTTCGGCATGTCTGCAGGTCCACAAATCCAACAACTTCTCACCATCAGAGTTAAAAGGAGACATCAGGAATCAATCGTAAACTTGAATAGTTTGCTCTTCAGATCGAGTCCAGATCGGTGTGGTGTATAAATGAATTTCTGTTTAAATGATAGGAAAGCTTCTCTGCGTTGCTTTTAAAAAATATTAACACGGACGCCCGGGAGATTGGTTGGAACGTTATTTTATGAATAGGATTACTATGGTTACAATTGACTAAATAGCTTGGTCTTATTTTTGGAAGGAATATAACAATGGAAAAAGAAACTGCCAAGCAACGCTATTCTAACGTTGCTATGTGAAACTGTTTTAAAATAAAAATAATTAGAAAAACACTAAAATAGATAATGCAGTTTTAATATATATCATATCAAAATTTTCACTTTATTCATTTTATTTTGTCAAAATTGTGGCGCCAATTTCTTAACTTTGTAGTCTTAGGTCTTATTTTGTTGCCGATGGAAAGGAAAGCTAGGATTGAAACCTTTGAAAAGAAGTTGTTACTCTCTGAAGTTGCTAGAAATTATACGATACGCATTTTATTTAGTCGTCTGCAAAGCTTGCAACTCCCCAAATTCTTAGTTTGACTCTTTCATTATTAGATATTCAAATTAATTTCCTAATTTAAATTGATATTTTAACTCTGAGTCCCTAAATTTGACAATAAATGCATCTTAAGAGGTTATGAATTTTCTTTATTTTAAGTGCCTCTAGGTTTTTATCGTGGCTGGATTTTTATTTTTAACTACCATGTTTCATTTTATTTCTATAGTCCGGCTCCAATGTACAGACGGAACGAATGCAGGTTGAAACAGTGTTGCAATACACAAGTGTACGTTTGTTCATTACCA
Organism: Lepisma saccharinum; assembly: GCA_022664845.1. Lineage (NCBI taxonomy): Eukaryota > Metazoa > Arthropoda > Insecta > Zygentoma > Lepismatidae > Lepisma > Lepisma saccharinum. The sequence goes on along the minus strand of JAGDQP010007772.1, from coordinate 13,741 downwards.
AACCATGCATATCCGTGTCGTACTGCGCTTACGATCCACTACTCCGTGGCTTGTAATCCTTCCGTTAATAATATAAGTGAGCAGCAATAAAACAAGAAGTTTTGAATCCACGGTAGTACTTTAAAATGGGTTGAAGTCTTCGGTTGCTGTTGCAGACGATAACGATGAAGATATCTTCTAACGTAAGGCTTCGCTCATTTCTTCACGCTTATCGCAGTCATTTGTACGCTCTTCGCTGCAGCAGCCAAGAGTCAGGTTTTTTGCGCATTAGAATGGTTGGCGAAATGATTAAAAATATAATAGTCTACCTGTTCCGTTCTAGAAATATGATAAAAGCTCAAATATTTCTTAATCTTCCCCAGGAACTTCCTATTACTAAGCCAACGCTCTACCAACCAGGTCACCGACCTGACCCAAACATGGGTGACCCGGTCTGGGGACTTAATGAATTGAGAATTTTCGGCTTCGATTATTCGTGCTCTAGGGACAATACGTCCGGTTCCGGTCACCCCGAAAAGAAACGCTCTTCAAACTCAGGGAAATAATTAAAATAGGATACCTGCTTTGCCTTTCGTCACGCCGGATCACGAGCACATACGCGGTGACCTTGTCCAAAACTTGACCCGTTTCAGCTCAAGTACCAACTGTGTTACGGTCGCTCGGTGACTAGAAATTGTAGTCTCCTGCTTCTCGGGCAATTGTTCTACCATTGGGTTACCTGAGCGGCTAAATGTTTTGTGCAATCGAGTAGTAATGGGACTGAGAAATCTATCTTAATGAATTAATCTAGAATCACACAATCATGTAGCCCCAGAAACCCCGACCCCTTGTTATATCACTTCCCTAGCGCTACCATCAAATCTAACAATTCTGAGAAATGAATATCCAGTGTTCCTCCTAGCGGTTAGTTCAACTGTTCGAAAATTCCTCTTGAAATCTGTTACATTTTGCACACCTCGCTAAATTGTGCTGTGGTAGATAAGTAAGAAACAAGCACGGGCGAACGAATAGACGGGCTTCATCCTCAGAAATAGTTGTAGAAACCTTCCGAATATCGGAACTCTAGAACAGGAGTCTGTCTGTCTTCCCGTTTATCTTTTCAGTTCATACGTTTTATTATCATTAAGAAAATAAACCGTGTTTTTTGAACCAACTTTTCGGGATGTCTATGATTAAATTAACAATAAGGAAACGTTTCATCACTCGGGAGAACAGCTTTATTAACACTAAAAGTAGAATTGTCCATAACAGAAAAGAGTATGTTTATACAGTTTATACTTCGTAGCTAATAAAGTAGCATATTTGATGGATGGTAAATAATGTTTCCGTTTTATATTACACGCAGAGTTTCATATTCCGGAAATTCTTCTGTTCGCTTTCTTTGATTTATGGATTGTAAACAACGTAAATAATGAGTTCAGTTTCTTGTTTTGACACGAGTGCATGAGTTTATATTCATCTTTTAATTAATGTTTCTTGGTATGTGTATCATTGACTTTGATTTCTATAATGTAAAGCACTTAACATGTATCTTTTCTTTTTTCATTTATAGATATGACCTTCATTTATAGACCGATCTAGAGATTAAAAAAAAAAAACAACGAATATCCGTCATTCAATTTTATATCCTGAAATTCGGGTTTGGCCATCCCTGTAGATCATTATTTTGGGGGACAAACTTTACTTTAAAAAATCCTCATATGTTTTGTTTTTAAGTTAGTATGAATTGTATACGAATTAGTGAATTTTCACTATCAACGCTCGTTAACTTTCGTCTGAGAGAAGTATCTTTTATAAAAATGAAAAATAAATAAATGTAACTGGTCCTAAGGAATTAAGGTCTTATCATATTGACCTTAACTAGAATCATTTCCTTCGATCTCAGAGAATCTGTGCCTTGTTTACCTTTTTTATGAGCACACAATAATAAAGAATATATTGAGAAAAGCTGTTGTTAATGATTGAGTTGGAAATTAAAATAATGAAATTTGCTACGGAAATTGTTAAAATTATGCAAATATCTTTAGAGAAAGTTGTTCTTTCTTATTAATGCATATTTGTAGTTTATATTTATTTAATGGTACTGAAAGGAAACTAAGCGTCATATTGATTTATTACTTCTGAGTTTGTCAGATGTAATTGAAAAAAACTAAAGAAGTAGAGAAAATGATTCCTTATTCCTGAGTAGGACTTAGGATTGAACACAAGGCTTCTTCAACTTGTCTGTTTCGGTATATGAGGAATAATGAACTAAAATAAAAGAGGAATTTAGGGAAATTGAATTCCTCATCAAATGCAAATAAGGAATACGTGCCAACAGTTGTGAATCTCTCCTTTTACCAGGAGTAAGAAAATCGGTACGTGAGTTTAGCGCTTTAAAGCTTTCAGTTAATCCCACCAAATACATCCAAATAATGGAAAATTACATTCTCCCTTCGAAAGTAAGTGATTTATTTCAGCAGTGATCTCTATCATAAATGCAGACTGTAAGCTGGTTCTCTTAATCACAGGTTTCCTGTGTTGTTCTGGCCAACAGAATTTCAGATCGCAGTGTAATTAAAAATGCCTGAGATTATCTGACAAAAATTACAATCAAGAAGAGAATGAGGAACAGTTAAGAATTTAAAATGAGAGTTGTCTGCTGCATAAGCCCTAGAAGAAACTTGCAGAGGGCACTTACTATTGCATATTTACATACTTCAAGAAGTCGAGTTCATACCAGCTCATTTGTGTATGCAATCTTGGATTGCTAGTTTTCTAATAGCATTTTTTTCTCTTATAAATCAAACCTATAAATAATGAGTTCCCTGTATAAATATGTTTTATATAAAACACAAAATTTGTAAAAACAGGTGATTTGAAGCTCTTATAAACCAATAAAGAACCAGAGCATTGCAAAAGCTGAAAATAATTGCCATTAACACTCGAATACTTGCGCAAGATAGTCCTCTCAAATAAAGTAACGAGCACTCGACTAAGGTGGGATCTCCTGCTTCGTAAACCTACATCTGGTATGGCCAGTTCTCGTGCTATGGTGGTGAAGGCCGCTCCGGTTCAAACGCTGCTCACTGGCAATTCAGACTGGGCTTTACACAGAAGGTTTTCTGAATTTTAATTGTGGCCTTTATGCATCTAAGGCCCAGGCCGGGATAGGGGAAGGGAAAGGATTCGGGAAGGTGTCGGCCAGGACCTATGTTAAAGGTGCCATCCCGACATTTTCCTGGTGTGACTGAGGAAAATCTCAGTCAGGATGAACCCACGACCACCCGAATACTACGCCAACGCTCTACCACTGAGCTACGGCGGCTCGGTAACGGTACTTTGAATTAAGATCTGGGCCGTTATCTTTCCCCTTTCTTCTTCCACGAATTCAGTAAAAGTTAAACAACAAAAGACGGATGCTATAAAAAGCAAAGACTGTTGCGCACATATTCAACAAATATATAGTGCTCCAATTCACCAAATTCAACATATGAAGAACTCACCAATAGCTTGTCTCGCCGTTCTCATTTTCCAACGATTATTCGAATTTGGATTCCAATATTTTTTGTCAACCTACCAGCAGTTTCGAATAACAATCTCACACAAATCACGACACAGTTGTCCCACACGTCACAACAAAAACTTTAATGAGGTATTGTATTCCAAAATTTAATAAGTTTTTTTAATTACACACAACCATTTTTTTACCATTCTTATCAAGTACGACTATTGTTTAAGCGTCCCACACGTGATGCAAGTTGTCCCGCACAAGACGATGGAATGCTGTAAATGTTATTATTAACAGTAATTTCAGAGTTATATCCAAAACTATTTTTGAACCACATGATGCCCAGAAAATATCTAGATACGGCCGCAAAATTGTTTTTGCAATTATATGAATTTCAGTACTAGTGGCATTTCCGCTTTTGGAGTATATCAGGGTAATTGCACATATTTATGGATACAAATAGCTAGTCGCCTTAGTCTAGTGGCTAAGATCATGGATTCCTGATCAGCACAGGGTGGCACGCAGGTTCGAGACGTACTGCTGGCCATACTGACAGGTTTTCTCGATTGTACTCAATTTCACCAAACAATTGCCGGTATTGTACCTGGACGCTACCTTTCCCTTACCTACCTCCTTAAGATTGCTTGCCGGGGTTGCCATCAGTCAGACACCTAACGGGCTTAAAGCCAGTATGCATACTCCAAAAAGTTAAAGTTTGGGTACAAGCGGTAATTTTATTAATCAGTTCGAATGTAATATAATGAAACTGTCAGTCGTTTACTTATAAAGAAGAAGGGTGTTTTTGGTTTCAAGATATCAAAGAAAATTAAATCGTATAGTTTTACACTATGTTCCCAGCAATCGGAGAGTGTGTAAGCGTACTTGCGTTTAATGCTTTTATTTGAAATAATTCAAGTATTTCTATTGAATTTCATTGCCAACTGTAACTGAAGCTCCATTCTGTCTGTTAAATCGGAAGCTTATATCATCAGTGCTCTCACTCATAGTTATATTCTTAAATTTTTCGTTAGTCATCCTTAAAATATGGGGTTTCTCACATTTAGATGGCGTTGGTTGAAATGAAGTATGTAACAAGCGAACTATATCATTAACTTAATAGACACTTTTTGTAAGCATTTACAATGCATCGATGGACGGCAATAGGAAATTTTGTTCCGTTTGTAGAATGCATTTATCTTTTTTATTTTGAATAAGATATAATAATTACTAATGTATGATAAGCAATTTCCGAAATCAATAATACAGGAATATAGTATAGAGTATCTTGTAGTGGGTTGCAGGATCTAGTGGGAGGGAACTTTTTTCTTTTTTTGAGGGGGTGGGTTGGAAACAACCTTCACAATGGCATTGACGCGTAAACTATAATTTTACCTTTCGTGTGTTAAGTTTGTGGACTGCTCCAAAATCACCGTGTCACAAGTGTACCTCCTCGTTAGATGAAAAAAACAACAACTTGTATTTGCTGACAGCAAGAAGGAAAATTTGTGTGCGCCCCACTGCAGAACCACAGGCGGTAATTTGAGGTTGCCGGCCACTGGACTCCTTACACAATGATAGGGCATTATTGTATTGATGTTTAGCTCTGGGCTAATCATGTACTCACGAACGAACGTACGTATTTCCAAGCTTACTATAAACGTCTCACGGTCTCATATTTTCTCCCTTGTTTTATTCTGTTGTGGAATATGTAGTTAAAACAATAGATGTTCCTTCTATAGTGTTACGTTACCTCACAGTTTTTGTTCTTTTTTAAACAAAATGACCAGGTAGTCAAATTACAAGATGATGACCATAATTTTCGTTGTGCTGATATTCAAAGAATTACAATATTTTTAGTATTTCACAGTGTTGTCGACTTTTTATTCCTCAGAAAGAAGAGAAACGAAAGATCTTTGAATAGCATTTAAGTAAGTTTTTTTTTTAGTATGCTCCCAATTTTCTACCAAGTGGAAGAATGTGTACTGAGTTCAAACTAAAATAGGATGATATTTTTTAGAACCCAAAGTTCTTTTTTAAATATCAGTTGTGTGTTTAATATCACGTACAGACCGTTTAGTTGATGTCCATTCGGCTCAAGAAGCTGAGGGAAGATCCTATGGAAATTTTGGTAGTAAACCCATAAAGTAGAAGTCCGTAAAGTACGATTAAAAGTATTTTCATCCACAAAGACAGGCATAATTGCCAAAAATATAGTTCGTAAGAATAAGTACAATATGATCTAGCAAGAAGGTATTATGCACTTGGGATCATGGATTTTGATGATGCGCTAGAACTTGAAAACTGGTGAAGTACTAATATAAACACGCAGCGCGCAAGCGTTAATGAAGAACGCACAAGGAAAGGAGGCGATATATTGGCACGCTTCATATAATACTGTTACTTCATATCCTGTACCAAGTTAATCCGTGTAGTCTAGTGATTAGGCGCACTGCTTCGTATGCGAACAGTCGTGGGATCGTATCCCGTCGGTCTCATTTTCTTTGTTTTATGTTTATTATGGTTCGGAAATGTTTTTATCAAACAGTGCATTGACATTTATTTCGCAACAATTGATAAACATAAGAAAGTGTCTTGACTTAAAGATTAGTATTCTTCGAAAATTAATTATATTCTGTTGTAATGTTTTATATTGTTTGGTTTCTGAACAATTCAGAGGAAAGCGACGTGAGATTTCCTTCCTAACACATTTCCGTTGATGCGATGTAAACACCAAGACGAAAGTATCAAAGTAACTTTTGCATTGAAACTTCATTCTCTCATAATTGACTGTCTGATACTATCTGGGAACTAACATTGTTGGATTTCTGCCAACTTTCGAATATAGTCGCTTTCGTACGTGTTTGCCGATTCTCGAAATAAATGCCAATGTAACTTTTGATAAGAACATTTTTGAACCATAATAATAATAAAATTGTAAAGATAAAGCAATGAAAATAGTGTCGACGAGATTCGAGCCCAGGATTGTTGGTTTATATAAGGCTTAATCACTAGAATACGGGGACTAGCTTCTCCAGGATATGAAATAACAGCTTTATATGGGGCGTGCGAGCCCCCTCTCTCCACTTCCCTTTGTTCATTCTTCATTAAGGATTTCGTGTTGCGTGTTAGTAGTACTTGGCCAGTTTTCAAGTCATGTTATGATCTATATCGTCTAGTCCATGATCCCAAATTTGTAATAATAATTCACAGCCATAGTCAATCCACTACTGGATGAGGTCTCTTCCGGAGGGAGGAGTTTGCCTACTGCTCCCACGCTTACCAGACTTGTTGGAAGAGGAGAGCCGAAGCTCTCAACTGTGATCGCCACTGTCTTTCATTCACAGCTCGTCCCCAATTGTATCGCGATGCTGGGTGGGTACCGTTCCAGACCCTCTCGCTTTGTAAAAATCCCTTGACAGAGCCGGGAATCGAACCCGGGACCCCAAGATCAGCAGTCAGCGACGGCAACCACTAGACCACAAGTGTTTAACTTTCATTGTAAGTTTGAAAACACCCATGCATTAAAACGCTTGAAGGAGTAGGAAGCAGATATACTTGAGCGAATACTGGGTGGAAGGTGCTCTCTGTTAGAGGATACGTTCATCATGGCCGCCATCTTGAATATATAATGTTAAATGCGTAGAAAGGGGGTCGTCTAGTGTATCAATCTGGACTAAAATTTAACAGAAATTTGTTGTTAAAGTAACTTTTGATCTATTCATGTGAAGAGGCATGTAGCCATTCATGCGTATTTGTTTTTCCATTCCTTTGAATGGGTGTTTTAAGACTAGATCACACTATAAGTACTTATTCTTATGATTTTATTTAAAAGAAAATAACCATTGTACACATCTTTATGGACGAAAACACTTGTAATCACCCTTTACACTATCGATTTAGTTGTTAAGAGTGATCAGCGGTTTAGAAATCTTGTACATCCAAATTTGTCCAACATGTAACTTACTTAAAGTGGGTACTTATCTAATTCGAAATAAATATGTCGGTCCCTTGCAATCTCGCTTAACCAAATTTCACTGTACATGTAGCGAAGCCCGTTTGTTCTTCTGAAGTAGAAATAATGTAATTGATAAGTATACTAGTTGCGTCGGAAATCGTGACTTATTTCACTTCGAAGCCATTAATTTTTCTTTTCTGTGCTAGGCTGACTTTGAGGCCGTCAGATCTTAAGCCTTAATTCATTGATTGAATTATTATTTAACGTCCTAAACGAGCTGGTAAGCATCTGAGGACGAGGCTTACAACCTTTTGGTAAAGTGAGGTCCGAACCATACAGTTCAGTGGACCTTCAGGAGACTTGAACCCGTGATTACGTGCACAAAAACCGAGCGTACTAACTTGTTAACCAACCAGGGCTCTGAGCCTTAATTGTACGTACTAACCGCTCATTAGTCATTACCTACAATTTCTCTGAGAATGGTCAGTTCAGCAGGCCTCGACCTCACTATCCGATTCGTAGGTGGGAATCTAATCTGCTACAAGAGCTGATGTGTAATTGTCGGAAGTCTATTCTTTGCTTTAACCGTTCTTTAGACTTGTAAACTTTTGCTTTCTTTGCGAGTCCATGGAGAGAATGAAATCTATATTTAACTTTAAACATATAATTGTATCCTTGGTTTTTACTGTTCTCTTCTGTTTTGAAGTAATATCCTACCTGACAGCAATAGTTCAAAGACCTCGAAGAGAAAACTTGCACCAACTAAGACAGACCTACATCTCCTCCCATTTTTTACCTATAGAAACAAATCAAAGGGGAGGATGCAACGAACGGATCAAGGTTTCAACAGTTGCTGTAGACAAGTGGATGTAGGTGTCTAGCGGCATACGAGAGTTCAAATGCCTCCGGAGAGAGTCTCTGTACTTTTCCTATTAGCTTATTGTTATTCTACTGGTTTATTTCCATAGTAAAATTTGAGGATGGAAAAAGATAAACATTCACAATACGTATTTTATTCTGTATATATTTTATACTTTGAAAAAGAGAAACTGCTTTTAGTGTTCGTGGAGCATCGAGTTTTTGTACGTTTATTTATTAGGTCAATAGCAAAGGTCAAACGTAGATGTCAGCCTTGGAAAAACAACTCACAAAAATTATTTTCTTGTTTCTGAGAGTTCTAAGAAATTTTAATGAAAATCATTCGTCTCCTAATTTCGTTATCATTAGTGTTATACCGAAAGCGGCAAGTCCTTCAAAGCAAGCTAAGTCCTCTCCATTAATCCCAATCTTGCGCTTTCCTTTTCACATTAATGTACGATTTAATGTTGTGAAGGATTTGGATTTGTTTTCTACCTCTTCCTCTATCCTTCAATCCCTGTGCAGCCAATGTCCTAACCAGTTTCTCTTTATCGTCTTCATTGTGTTCGTCTCTCGCCTACTTTATTCAGCAGTTCTTCATTTGTTCTGTATACAACTGATTTTTTCCATTCTTCTTCATGTCTACATGTCAAAGGCTTCATGTTTTCTTTCTTCACTCTTTCGTAGATCATAACTGATCGATGTTATACAGGTCGTTTAAAATTGATTGCCATAAATTGAAGGATAAATTCCTCCGGTCGAAACAAGGAGGATAAAAAGTTTCATCCAAGATATGCGAAAATATGCGTAGTTCCGGGGGAATCCAGATGTCACGTATGTCATAAATGACGTAATATCTCGACAAATAGGAACGTAAGATCTGTGGGTCTAGTAGATTACAACCGAAGTTTTACCCAGGGACTGTATTGGGGCAAAGTTTATACCTGAAGGAGATTCCCTCAGTAAGAATTTGTCAAGTAATAACATTGCGCAATAGGCAAGCATACCCACATATCAATTTTGACCTGATTCAAAAATGAATGAAGCTTACTTTGACAAGTGGGACAACTTCTTGCAAGCTTAGCAGATCAAGCCAAAATGTCTAAACAAAGTTGAATCAAGCAGTCTAGTTTACATTACTAATACTTTTTGTTGTTGTTTCTCACTTTGAAAACTACATTGTATTTATCATAACAGTGAATATTCTTCTTGTGTAGGCCTATATCATTTTTTTAGACATAATTTAATTTACACATTTTAAATATTGAATGGACACTTGTATTAAAAGGAGAATTATTAATCCTGCAAATAATAATAGAAAGCCAATTTACTTCTTTGTGTTTTATTGTTCAGCATACACAACACAATTATCTATCGTAATTTGAAACCAACATTTTTTTTTAGCTAAACTTTAACTTTCTCTTTTATTGCATTTTGTTGTCAATCGTTAAGATGTCTTAAAAGACTTCAGTTAGTTGTTACATTTCTTCACATTTTTGTGAACGCTAAGCCGTGCCCTGGATATTTTTTCGTAAGTCTCCTTTATTGTTATACCCCCTACTGAAATACTTTTTGTAAGTCTCTTGGATTGCTAGACATTTGACTTTTGAGCAAACACCATGCGCATTATTGAACTTCGTCCATTTGTTTGCTTCAACTCAAATTGTGTTGGAGAGTGCAGTAAGTATTCTTAGTGTGTTGCATGTCTGATTTTTAAACTGAAATAAATCGAAATGTCCTACTTTTAAAAAAGGTTTGGTAGTGCCAAACCAAGTGAAATCAAGTATAAGAACTTATAAAGTTTGAGCTTCTTTTTTACAATTTTGTGCAAGTAAAGGCAATACGACCATATGAGCATCTAGCATTCCAAGTAGTTGGTTTACAGTAATCTGAAGAATATGTGAGACTACGTCATGTTTCATCTATTCGTCTTAACTAGGGATCTATTTTTGTAACTTCCGATCTGTTTATTACTTTTGCGTCACCACTGCTTTTAAAATTATCACGAGAACCTTCATTTCCGTAATTTATTTTAAAATATGAAAACCAGATGTGCTAATAAATCATTAACCATCAACAAAGTTAACTTCACACTTCAGGAGATTTAGTAGTGCTCTTGAGTGGACACAGTTAAGTCTTTTCATCGTGAACTTTATTGAAAAATAAAAAAAAAGAAGTCTGTGAGCACTTGACCACGGTGAAGGTAGAACATTTGTTCTTCATTTTCTTTAACAAGTTCCCCCACGTACCTCCCGGAGCTATCCCCTTTTTGTTTTCCAGTTCTTGATTCAGACCCATTTCTACTTCCTGTTTGCATTATTACGTTTCCTTTTGTGGCGCTTGTATAGTGCATGATGATACGGAAGAAATGGAGCCTATTCTGTTAACAGTACTGTTACTTCTTCGCGTGTTGGAGTGGAAGAGGTAGCCTCCTGTTCAGTGAATGATAACACTAAAAATATGAAGTATATTGGCGGAAGAAGTGACTCTTTAATTATGATTAAGTGTATTTTTCTTAGTATCGTCATTAAATAAAAAGGCCAAATTTATTTCGAGTAATGAACTACTTTGATGTCCTGGGTGGATGACTGGTTTTCTTGTAATAAGGGAGTCCCGAATTCGACTCTTCGTGAGGGCAAACATTGAACGTAATAGTTTGAGATCTGCTTTAAACTACATCCTATCCTGTAAACGTAATACTTCTCCGATGGAAAGCAATGGCAAAGTATAATCGGTTCATAAAGATCTTTGGATCTATGGAATCAGAACACTGATCACCACTATCATGAACTATTATATAGTATTTTTAGTTACTCATTACGTAACTGGATTCTAAGGGCATCCGCACACCAATAAAGGCACGTTGGCACGAAGCAAAGCAAAGGCGTACTAAACCCATGTATTTGTGTCGCTCCGCTTTTTATACATATTCTATTTATGTTCGAATAATAAAGGAAATTTGAAGCATGTATGGATGTAGTTAAGTTTGAATTGTACTTATTAGCGTCCTAAATGAGCTTGCGAACTTCAAAGGACAGGACCTAAAGCGTTTTTTGAACTACTGCATTCGTTAGAAATCCACTGGATTTGAATCCAGGGCTCCGTTTACAGAAAGCGAGCGTACCAACAATTTATCAACCAATGGCCTAATTTATTGCATCTTTAACACCGTAACTATACGCTTTTTCAAGATACCTTCCAGGAAATCGCCTAATCGGAAGGAGAGAAACAAGGAATCAACTCAGTAAGGGTTGCTACTGTGGGTTTCAATCATGAGGCCTACTGAATAATAGTTTGAGTAATTCAGCTTCCGTGTATCACAGTGTACCGAGAGATAGTGGAACACGAGTAGTTTTCCATTTGAGTACGCGACTGTCCCTAAATTCAATGTTTTCGAAAAATATTCGGTTATGTATTAGTTAGATCCATTTCTATGTTACATAGAAATACGTTCATGTTATTATTATTATTATTATTATTTCCTATAACCGTGACTAAATTTAACCTTGATTTAGCGACAGGTTAGTAAATATGAACTGCAAGAGTTTTACAGTTCTCTAACGAATTGGAAATTGAAAAAAATAAGACGGGAAAGTAAATTTTGAGTAGAAAAAGTGTACAATTTGTAAAAGTGAGCTTTTGCAAATGAAAAATTTTATATGTGGAAACTACGTATTAATTAGAAAGTGTGAGTCACGCAGGTACATAATTGAAATTTACATTTGTAAATAAAATGAAACTTTTTTTTTGTCTATTTGCACATTTTGTTACCAATAAATATCATATTATATCTGGAAACCTGAATCTTGTCATTCTGTCCTCATTTAATACTATTCCTTCTCCATTTTGTTTCTTAATTTGCTGTTTCTTTTAGAGAAATTTCACGCGTATGACCAGAAGTTAAAACAACTTTTACTTAAATAGAAGGAAAAGTTAGCACTTCACGGGCGATCACGTATAGGACGCTGTCGGTTTCTTTATTACTCGACCTGATTTAATTGAGATGCATGCTGAATTCGATGAATGCTTCGTAAAAATTAAGAAAAAAAGAAACCACTGAGAGAATATAGAAGTTCCCCCCACTACTTTCACTTTTCTCTTATTTACATACGAACAAGTCATATTTTCTTGATTGGCACGTGTAATATTTTTAAAGGGGAAAAATTGTGTTATACACTGTTAAAGAAAGATTCGTTTTTTAACGAAAAAAAAAATTAAAATGTCGTGAGCGCAAATGATATAGGTCAAATTAAGTTCACTTATTTACTCTTTTTTTCACTTCGATTTTTTAATTGAACACGCAGATTCATAGAAAATGGTATATTTATTTTTCGAAGTCTGAAAGCTGACAATCTGGCAACACCGTGTGGAAGGGAAAACATCGAACGTTTGGTTTAAATAGTTAAAATAGCCTTGACAGGACAAATAGAAAAGCAGTGTGCTTATTAACTAACTAACTATGGCTTATAGAACTCGCAAGTTCATCGCCGCAGTAACATCCTGGGCAATATCAAACCAGTTTTCATCACGAACGCTACTTCTCGAAGGTCTCTTCTAATATTGCTTATTAAAAAATGAAAACGCCACCCTGAGTGAGAATCGATCCTAGGACCATTGGTACAGCAATCCTATGCTGTAGTCACCAGACCACGGAATTACACGCTCTAGTTGATTGGCTTTCCAAGTTACTTAGTTCAACAAATCGCAAGAGATTCGATCCCAACAAACTTGGATTAGGTTAATTATAACAACTAAGCCATTTATGATGTTTGAACAAATTTATTTCATACTTGTTTCTTAAGTTCAACACAATATCGAGTTTGAGAAGCTTAAAGCAAGTGACTGACAAACTTGTTGCAAACTGGTATGCTTTCTGGGATAGTTGTTGCATTAACCAACCAAATTACAAAAAACACTGTAAATCTGTCACCTTTCTCACTATGTAGTGGCTAAGTTCGTTGACTTTTCTCTGCTATTTACCGATCTCATGTGCGTTTAATAGTGCAATGAGGTTTTTCATGGAGGTAAGTCAAGGCTCCCGGAAAGTTTTGTACTTTTTTGGTGATGATTCCTGTGTGTCATGTGCGACTTTCAGTTTTGTTAGCTGAAAGCGTACTCGGGGATAATCATCAGCACTGTGCAAAATTTGGTCAATATTGGGTGAGCCGTTCCGGTGGAGAAGTGCTACAATGGAAATGCAAAGTGACGCCTTAGGGTTAGTGTAAAGTAAAGATCTTCAACAGATGGCAGCATTATTTCCATATATGTCTAATGTATTTTTGTCATCGCACGAAATTTCAATGCTGCTCCTACAAATGCAAGCCTAGAGAGTTCAAACTTTCAGGGAAGAAAGTTCATAACCAATTCAAGAGTTCTATTCGTGCCGATTTTAATTTTCTTTCTTGTTCATTGTTGAAAGAGCTTCATTGTTATAGGTT
>JAGDQP010007771.1:46493-65819 GCA_022664845.1 Lepisma saccharinum | reverse complement strand
GTATCAGGACCATAAACACTATTCACATTTGCAGCCGCCTGGCTTGCGTTTTCGCCTTTATCGAAGAAAAACTGTAAAATATAGCGTATTTTCTCTTTGCTAGTGTCCATTTTGACGCGCGCTCACACAACACTGAGTCAACTCATCACAACTATCTGAACAGTGTTTGTAGTACGCAATCTCATCGTTTGAACGCCACCTTGTTGAATCCGATCGGACTTATACAACAACACTAGCTACAGATCACTGAAGCCATCTGTTGGCAAAATAATGGATTACTTTTTACTACACCAGATATATATATATGGCATGGTACGGATCTCAATAGGTAGATTTTTCTTCGAAATCTACCTAAAAGAAAAGCTTTCTTTCCAGAAATATAAGTATTTTTTTTTATATCTCATTTAGCTTCTAGTCAGGTGTTTGAGAATGGAGGAGCCTTTTGCAGTAGTTGTGAGATAACAATTTCCTTGTATTGTACAAGGGGCATTAAAGATTTCTATAAGATAATTATCTAGAATCTTACCAATAATTTTTTTGTTAAAGTTTTATCTCCTGATCCAAGAGTTTTCAAGTTAAATGTTTCGTACCAGTATCTATATAACTATAATTAAAATAAGGTAAATTAAATTTATAACATAGTATTCTAATAAACATTTTATGCACTGATTCTGTTTTGTTCTTTGAAGTTTAGGTTATGTCATTCCAAACTAGAGTCCAATATTCTAATTTTGGTCTCACTACAATTTTGTACAATTTAATATAAGTATCCATATTCATAAACCCATTCTATTGATTATAAATGAACCCTGTTATTTTTTCTGGCCTCACCTGTCATGCTATCAATATTTATTAACACTAAGTACTCCATCAAAGACTGCACCCAGGTCTTTGACTGTGTTATCTTTCTCTGTCTTTACGTTATTAATCTTATACTCAATAACATAATATTGCAATTTAGTAGTATAACTTACAAATCTCGTTTTCAGCATATTTATACCAATTTTATTATTTGTATAACCACATATGTCATATATAAAGATGTTAAAGAGTAAAGGGCCCAGGGAAGAGCTCTGTGGTATACCATTTTGAACGTTCTCCATAACGGATGTCAGATTTCCTATCTTTATTCTACAGGTTCTATTCGGTAAATAGCTTTTAAACCATGCAATGTAATTATGTGAGAGACCAACTTTTTGCCAGTTTACTCAGTAAGTTTGGTGATTGACAGTATTGTAAACTTGCATAAGTTCAATATAAATAACATTATATTGCAACCTCTTAGAGAGAATATTCAGTATTTCACTAGTGATTTGAGGAAGATTAGTACAAACCGATTTCCCGTTTACAAACCCGTGCTGTTGTTCTTTGAGCACTTGCTTTAAATTAAATTGTAAATGTTTACATACAATTGATTCAAATAATCAAGCGATTGTATTTAACTATTATTGGTCTGTAATTAGAGAGAAGAGACTTATCTCCTCCCTTAGATATTTTAATAATAATAATAATTTTCAGAGCGGTGAAAGTAATTGAGATGAGCGTTTGACCAGTTTTTGGTAGTCTTAAAGGTACAGACCCATCACAGACAGTTGGTTCTTATTGAAACTCCTTTGAAGTGACTTGAGCTTCTCCATGTTTACAACTGAGAACAATGAAAATAAACATCCAAACACACGATCTCCGATTTATTTACCCAAAAACTCATGACGTGTGATCACTATGCCAAATTTGGCATTTGTAGCTATCAGCAGTTCGGAGATAGTAGACGTCAAAGGTGTTAACTATGAAATGTGGTTACTGCGTTTATACATTTTTAGTACACAGTACATCCAAATGCTGGTAGTAGTACAACTAGCATTAACACAAATTTTAGACTATTGTGTATAGATTTATGAGTCCGAAAGTTAATTAGAAGGAATTAGTATTCACTTGGAAGATAGTTGCTCTCGTAATCATGTTCTAAATTATTTTCTGGTAATACTGTGTAGCTTTGTGTTCCTATCCTCTGGATTTTTTACCACTATCATCTTCCCCTTGACCTTTTCTGCGGTGCTTGGCACTTGCCTTTCTTTTATCTGTTACTATCCAGGTATTGTATTCTCGAAATAAGACTTTTCCTCTTTTTACAGTGTTCAAACTTAACAGGAAATTGTGAAGAACAAGATTAATAGCGGATGGCTATGGATGTGATGAGACGTATTACTTTATCAAAATACTGAGAGCAATTTATATTATTTCAAACAAGTCGTGTTTATGGAAACAGCGAAATGAAATGAAAGAGGACAATGATCTCTCAAAAGAAATAATATAAAAGCAAAATAATTCAAAAGCTATTTGAAGAGTGCATCAATGTCTCGAAAACAATAAACAAAATGTTTCAGAATCTATTGTATTCCCCTATGTGCTACTTCTCTTGAAAATGTCCATAAGAGAATATACGAAGATTATCAGCATATCCATGTATGAAACTGAATTTGAACTGAAATTATTTATGGCCTTTTAAGCATCTTTGCTCAGGTCTGGATAGGGTAGGTGAGAGGATGGAGAAAGTAACAATCAGGGCCTTTCTTAAGGTACCATCCCTACCTCCTCTTGGTGAAACCTTGGGAAACGTATCTTAGGATGGTCGGTCGCATGGTTCGAAACTGCGTACCTACTCATTGGCGATCTGAAGTCCACGATGTGTTCATATGGACTACGGGAGCTGGGTATATCTATCTGTAAGATAAATCCTCTAACAAAAGGGTAAACCCACAAAAGAACTCAAGTTTCAACACCTATTCTGTACAGAATTGACATGAACTATTGATGATTGACTTTTTAATTACCATTGTGAACAGCGCACACACACACACACACTATCAAGATATGATTTTATCTTCTGTTTTTTGGAATCGAGATTCTGCAATTCTTGGTATAACACCTATTTGTTAAAAAAAAAAGTTTGTTTAATAACATTTTCTTCGGTGCATTTAGATTATAATTGACTAGGACAGATAATTCCTTTCATACTACCACTAGGAACTTAACACACATTGACAATTTGTTTAAATCTTTAATTTGATAGCAAAGCTGTAGCTTATAATTACACCATCTCTTCCTTAATAATGCATATACACGCTATGTTATGAAAAAGAACAGAAAAATGCCTAAGGTAAGTGCATACATAAAATTACCCAGAATTCATCTTTATTCACCCTACATAAACGAATAAAGTTTTGCAAAGTTTAAGATCATTTATTGCAATTACATAGTAATTTTCCTAATTATTATAATTATGTAGTAATGAACCAAACAAAGTGACAAAAAACATGATAATATCCTCTTCGATCCTCATATTTCAGTTGTAATCGATCTCAAATTTGAAAATCTTGAATAATCTTTGGCGTCCGGAAATCCATAGCAGTTCTACTAAATTTATTATTTAGTAACATTAATCTTACAAAACGCCTTAAATATTACTATAATCTCTTAAAAATAATCTGGCAAAAATATTAACATGTCTCCTGGACATGGATTATGACTTGCACGAAATTGTGCTTTCAGCATATATTGTATCATTAAATTGAATATATTTATATTTCTGATATCATAGAACTACTGATCTATTGTGTACAGCATGCCCTGGGTATTAAGTGAATAGTGGGTACGGCTACAACGGAAATCAGTAAATATGCTTAACTATATCACCAAATTTATTGAGTACTCATATACTATTATATAACTCATATATTCTGCAGGAGACGATTTTTTCTTTACTTTTTTTAGCGTTTCATCGCATTATTTTTCTGACATCGATAGAAACAGACTGCAATTAAATTCCTCGCGGTTTAAAGAAGTTTAAATCCTCGGAGAGAAAGGAAATTTAAAACTTCTCCAACTTCCTCTTCCAGTTTCATTTGCCCCATATATCTAATTTCGCTTTTCCGTTTTACGTTGCACGAATCTCAAAATACCGAAGGATTATTCTACCGTTAACGTTTTGGTTAATTTTTTCTCTTCAAATACAGAAAGAGGCAACATATTGCAGATAGGACATAAACGAACTTACATACACACTCACACATACATGCTTAATGATGCTGTGTTGTTTCGGGATTGCGTGGTTGATTAGGCAAAAGAATATGAAATGGAGTAACCGTCACTGCTTCAACATCAACCTGTTACCTAGTTGTTTTAAACTTTAAAACCGTTTGTGACAACAGATGGGTTGCAGGTTAGGAGCTTCCGAAGAAACAGGTGAAGACAGGAAGAAGACTCTGCAGCAGCGGAAGACCTCTTGGAATGGACACTGAAACCGTCATCTCTAGCTGCTGTTGTGTTGTTCTTGCCCAGGAAGGAAGCGGGAATCTTTCTTTTTATTTTTCTGTTTCAATAATAGTGTTGCTGAGTTTAAATTTTAAAGTTGTTGTTGTGATGTAAGCAAATTTTGAAATTCCTATTGTCTTTTAAGTCAAGGAAAAAAGGAAGGAATATAGGTCTGCCATATGTGGAGTCTGTATACAACTACATACTTAAGATATCTTTCCATCTGAAATAAAATGTTAGAAAGAATTAATTCTTGTATATTTATGAATTGCGATCAGTGTGTACTCTAAAACTGACAGACGTTAATATTTTAGTTACGAATTCCAACATTCAGGTTTATTGTTTTGAACTTACTTTGATATAATTAACTTGGACTATAGATAATACGTAAGAATACTTTGTAAAATATTATTTACCTGAACTGTGTAACTATAATATAAGACAATCGTTCATATTCTGTTAACAACAGGAGCTTTACCTCACTAAACCTTATATTAGAATATATTAGTTCGTTGTAACGTAAATTCGCTGCAGTTAATTTTCTAATATATATCAAAGAAATGCCTGCTTAATGTTTATTAATATTAAAATTCACACCGAGCAGCCGTAGCTCAGTGGTAGAGCGCTGCCTTAGGAAGGTCGTGGGTTCAATCCGAGAGGCCAACCATCCTGACTTAGGTTTTCCAGGTTTTTTTCTCAGTCCCGCCAAACAAATGCCGGGATGGTACTTTCAACTTAGGCCCTGACCAATACCATCCAAGATCCTAACCCCTCTCCATCTAAGCAAGAGCCTTAGATGTCTAAGGGCCATAAATAAATTCACAATTCACTAAAATCCACAAATCCTTTGTTCTGTTATTATTTTTATTTTCCCGATGGATTTACTTGTCACATTATAATGGAAGGATTCCAATTGCGACTCTCGCTGAAGACAGATTGAACACAGTAGTTTGGAATTCACTTTAAATTCTAATGACCTGTTCATCAGGAAATCATCTCCATTCAAATGAGAAAAATTATTCGCTCCCCAGCTTGATTATGTGGTTAGCTAATACATTCGCTTTCCGTGCGCGTGGTAAGTGTTCAGGTTTTATGGTGTCAATTGAACGGAGTGGTTGGGAGCCCACTTTACCACAAGTTATAGGTCCCATTCTTATAAGCTCACCAGTTCATTTAGGATGTCAATAATAATTCATTCGAAAATTTGTTTCTATACAGATTAAATCATTTGGTTCATGTTAATTAATTACTAGTAAATCTATACTACGACGGAACAAACTATTTTTCACCTTCAGCACTCAGTATTCAGTATTAAATGTTGTGATATTCAGTAATATTTAATTAACCATACTGCCCAAAGTTCTTGAATACACTTTGACTACTTATCAGAATACAATAGAAATATATTCTTAATGAAAGAAAAATTGAAACTGAAAAATAGACAAGCTTAAATTGATTTGATAAATATTCGAACTCCTAATTATGAACTATTACTTGTATAATTGTTTTACAGATGTGCATTCTTGTGAATTCAAAGTCAGACAAAGTACACAAGGATAACATCTCTCCTATTGAAGACTATGTATTCTCTTTCACACTCTCTTAAAGAGTCAAATGCAGAATTTGCAAAGAATAAAGAAAGAAATGATGTAATATAAGCTGTAGGAAAAAAAGAGTCGACTTTTTAAGGGAAACCAGTCCTTATAATTGAGATCCACTTACGCTCTGCTCTGCACTGGCGTTGATTATAAAGAACTTCCGAATCACATTAACCTGATGCCTTGACGTGTAGTTTCTTTTTAATAAACGGTAACTATATAAATTAAAGGTTTATATGCACCCCGTAGGGAGGAATGTGGTTAATATAATAGCATTGTTTGTAAGTTCATACGCCGTTAGGATAGATTTTTTTACGTTATATAATATGTAGTGGATAATTCCTTTTTAAACTTCATTTGATATTTCATTAAAGGATAAAGAAGAAAGAACGCAAAGCGAATAAGAGAATTACTCATTCAGCTGCGTCGTGTTCTCGTGGAGAAGATTGCTGGGGTGGTGACGCAGTTTCTGATTTAATAAGCTACACAGCTCGTCCTTACATAGTTTCTTTCTGTTTCTCTTTTCAACTAACAGGCTAATTCCAAGATGATACTTGGCATTGAACCCCTTGTCGTTACCTTCCTCATTCTTTTCCTTCTCAGCTGTTCTTCCCGAGTGAACCATCTCTTACAAGGGAACTACGTCAGCTGATCAGTCGATATTTAAACAAAATACTTTTCCCCACTAGGTTTTCACCTGTAATACATGAAAAGGACATCCATAGACCCAACGTTTTTTGAAAAATGTCAATTTGAACCTATTTGTACATGGTAAAGCATACGTCTGAAGACATTTGTCGTGTTAAAACCGCTGCGGGAATCTGATCCAACCTTTGAGTAATGACTATAAATGAAGGGTTGCAGCTAGCAGGGGTATAAACGTCATGGTCGCTATCTTGAAATCCGCCATCTTGATTCCTGATCGAAAATTTCAACTTGGAAAGGGTATGAGACATATCGTTTTAGACTAACTTTTTTTTTCAGAATTTCAAATATGAAAGCATTTAACACCTAGATTTATTTGTTTATGAGATAGGTGTTCTGAAATGTATCATTCGAAAATTAATGTGATCGTAGTGTCAGTTTAAATATGGAAAAGTATGTACAAAATAATTAGAGTATGTACTTACCTTTGTGTTTTATTTTTATACAGTAAATTGTCTAATGGAGCTGAAAAGATGTAGTTGAATTGCAATTGTAATTAAAATTAAAGAGAACATTCTCACAAAGCAAATAAATTTAATATTTATAACTGTGTAACAACAATAATAGAAATTTACATCAAATACAACATTTACACATTGAATTCAAAATAGTTAGACATAAGAACTTTCCACAGCGAGATTGTCTAACTCGCAAAAGTTAGAAAATGAAGACAAACACTCTTACTAAAGTTAATTGCATTCACGTTCTCAAATTTGCCAGGATTTTCAGCTTTGTGACCGCATCTGTAACAAGCACAAAAAAGTCGTATTTTAATATATTTTGATTATAACTGATTGTGTACTAACAAATACATTCGAAGAATAGACAGTCTGTCGTTCACAACACTAACTTCGTCTAAATTTGTCTTCTTCAATTTTCATGTTCAATGTGACTCGTTTTCTTTCAATTACAATTTCCTTCGTTTTTTTATGTTTGTCTTTATTCCATATTTCTCGTAGATTTCTTTTAGATATTCTAACAATTATTTGCAAATCTATGCATTTACCCAACGGAGAGCTTTTAATAGGTATTCCCTCAATTACATTAGGCAAATACCGGTATGCTACCTTCAAGTTAGGCCTCGTTGACTTCCCTCCAACATCCTCTCCATCACATCTGTCGTTTCTCTTTATATTTTTTCTTTCAACACAATGATATAAAGAACTCTTTTTGTTATTGTTTTTATTTAATCCTCTTATAACAGTCATTATACTGACTTTTGGCCGCAAATATCGAAGATGATCGTAAGATCACGTCGCCTGCAGGAAGGAAGTCATTACTCACGCTGGCCCCTTCTTTTTTCCCATGGTGAGACAGGACTGTGACAAATGAAGGCTGAAAAACGTTTTCTTGTACCAACTTGTTAGTGACATAAAGACCTGCGATTCGACACATCATTGGAGAGGACAAGGATTGCATTTTGAGTGGAAGTCTCTAAATTACCAACCAATAGAGAGACAATAGACAAATAATAAGTTGCATGTTTATTTTTGATTGAACGCTTGTTTTCGTCAGTACTTTCAAACGTAAAAATCCAAATGTGTTCTAGTTAGATACAAGTAATCGTTTCGCTTAATAAAAGTAGTTATTTTTTACTATATACAGTATATTAAATATAACCTAGTTTAAAAGATGCTAAAACAAGACATTATATAATAAATAAACGTTTAACTTTAATGATTTCAAGTATTGATGACAATTCCTGAAACAAACTAGTAAAGTCGTGCATAATTCTTTTAAACTTCTTCGCCATCTTGAACCTGTTTGAGACATCGATTTGACGTAAACAAATTGGAGAGTGTCATATTAAAAGAGATTAAGCACCAACAAAAAATTATGAACTGGGCTAAAAGCCATTTGTTAGAAGTTTAATAAAACTGTTCAAAGTCGTGCTGATTATGTAATGAAAAAGGTACATTATAACTACGCAACTGTTAACTTACCAAACAGTGTAGCTCCGTTATTTTGTTAAATTCATTTCATCCACAATGACATTTAAGTCCCTTTCCAGGTAACAGTCTTCAATTATTCTCACCTGTAGAAGAGTAAAAACTGTAATTAAGTACTTTTAATGAAATGTTATTTGGGTGCGTTGAGGTAAATCCTCTGACAGAGGGATTGTTTGGTGAAAATCAATGCACTGTACTTCTGGATTTCTTTAAAAGTAAGATACTTTACGGTGTACCATATAGAAAATTTCACTATATATTTATATACAATTATTGAGAAGAAAAAATATTATCCGCAGATTTGTTAGTCCGTTGTATAAATGCGTGCTGGTACTTGTACATATGAAATATTTGAAGATAAATACAGAAAATGAGAGACTTATTTTTCTTGCTATAATAAATAAGGAATCAATTGTGTTGATGAAAATGCATGATTCTTATTGTAAATTAAAATATAAACAGGAAAGGATTACGAAAATAAACAAATCATTATGGAATTTTTGTGATCAAGCATTTTTATGTATGTAGAACTGCGTTTGAATAATTATTGATTTACCTCTTGCTTGCTTACCAGTTAAACTAAATATTCGGTAAGACTATAGCTACCGCACTGAAAATTACATTTAATTATGCTTTTACTTTAAAATAATCATCAATTTCTTAATGTTTGGATATTTTACTGTAAGATACACCTATCTGGATAACTTTTAGTACATGTTTTCGATGAACACAATCTAATCTAACTAACTGTGGTACTTAAGGTAACATTTCAAATATCTTACTGCAAAGAATTGTAATTTACCATTCGTGTTGAATTATTAAGATCTCAACTCGTTACTACAAAAACATGCACCCGAACTATATAATCCATCACCTACTGGAGAATCCTTTCACACATGAACATTAAGATTTAACCTTCTTTACAAAATATCCAGAAATCCTCAAACTTCATATGGGAATTTATTGCTCACCTATTGGGCACAGTTCTGGAATATACAATGTTAGATTCCACGACATACGCATCAGCTCTACTGTTAGTTGTTTTTGTGATACAAAGCTCTAAAGTTCATTTCCGCAACAGATAGCTCCAAAACGAGACGTTTTAGGGCCATGTTTACTATATTGCAATAAATGTGCGTACTCCTGTTTCAAAATACATCAAAACAAATTATTAGAAGCCAAGTTTGTATCTCATAACAATAATACGTGTAAATAGTGCAATGCAAATTTCTTTGATCCCGAACTGCAGAAATGTTGGGACTACACGAAATGCGAAATTTTGCCTAAATAAATTATTGAATTTATTATAATTCTACTAGGGGAGACTGTGGGATCGCGCGCATGGTGATTCTGAGGCGCCATTGTATAATGAGTTGTTACATGT
The DNA here is from genome assembly GCA_022664845.1 of Lepisma saccharinum. NCBI lineage: Eukaryota > Metazoa > Arthropoda > Insecta > Zygentoma > Lepismatidae > Lepisma > Lepisma saccharinum. The sequence goes on along the minus strand of JAGDQP010007771.1, from coordinate 55,872 downwards.
TGTTTGAAGACAATCGCTTTGGTTTCAGAAATTTTAGAAGAAGAAAACTTTTTTCACGTCGGTAAGTAATTTCTACAGAAGTAGGATCGTAGTGAATATATCGAAATTGTGTTGTTGAATGGGATTTTGTAATTTTCAGGAGGAATAATGTATAATTCAACTATAATATTCAAAAGTTGTTGTTCCTACAGAGCTGCTTAAAAGAAGACCGCATAGAAAAGCATAACAACATATGCTACTGAGACAAGTTGCAACAGTAATGTACGGGGCAAGTTGTAACACCATCGCCAAAAGAATTTCTTATACGTTGTATCTTCACTACTTAAGCTTATAATCAAAATTGCATGATAGTAAGTTGTTGATGAAATAAAAGATATTGTTGAAGTTTAATAGTTCACCACTGCATCAATCCATTTGCGAAGGTGTGCTGCAGCGAATGTGTTTCAAGGTCACGTTTGAGTTTATTCATCTTTCGCTCCTCATGCTTAGTTTCTTGAGCAAATAGTCTATGAGTAGTCACTAAAATTGTTTTCTTATATGTATAAGGTAATATACGATAAATATTGTTTGAATACAACTGTACCTTTATATATTTGTTACTGTTGCAACTTGCAGTGTTGCAACATGCCCCGTATATGGGGCAAGTTGCAACATGTTACCCTTCCTGTTTCCTTTTAGTGTCACTCAGTGCCCTATGGAGTTGAGTCAACCAAAATTAGATGTGGTATAAAGGAAGGACAACAGAATCGACGCCTAGTAAGGGGAGGAAATTAATAATTCTCAATAAGTCAGAAACGAGCCATTGAATGAAACTTCCAGAAATTTGTTTCTAGCAACATGGTGGACGTCAGATGGACTAACCTGTAGTTTGTATAAGATCACGAAAACCTCTCTGTCTTATACGTAGTTTGTAACACTGTGGTGTGTGCTTTAAGTATGTTGTTTATCATCACTAGACGATGTAAAATATCCAATAACACGACGTACTGCCATTTGAATTTTTTTAACTTTATACCTAGTTGGCAACACTGACAAGCCGGTGACTAGAAACAAATTTCCAGAAACGGAATTTTCATTCAATGGCTCGTTTCTGACTTATTGAGAATTATTAATTTCCTCACATTACTAGGCGTCCATTTTGGACTCAAAGTTGAAAACGCTGTATCTCCAAAACTAAGCGAAATTTCACCCATGTTCAAAGGATCTTTTTTAATTGTTTCGATGTCAGAAATCACCACTCAACAGTTACGTCCTTTATTCCGAAATACTGTGGATATATCCTTTATTTAACTTCTATGAATTTCGGGGTTCCATCCCCCTAGTCCTCCTTGTCCTACGCACCTTAAATTTTGATATTCTCCATATCTTACCATCCTCTATCAGATGCAATATGTTTGATTAGGATCTCAGCGACAACATATCGTGACCTTCCCTTGTGAGAAATAAAACACACAGAGATTATTTTTTTTAAAAAGAGCTTCTTTCCCTTAATGGCAATGGACAATATTTCCTAACTATCTCTGTTTGACACAAGGGAAATCGCCTGCTTTAAACCACTGTTCACCCTTTGTGTATTTTTGACAATACAATGGAAAATCTTTAATGCCATGGATGAATAGGCTATTATTCCGCAATACAAAATGTTGATCAAGCTATTTATCTTACTGTTTGTCACCGTAGTGTATCTTTCAGAGAAACCGTTCTGGGTGGCATTTTTCATCTCTCCGAAAAGGTGGAATAAGACCAGTCCTTCATGGCCTGAGCCAATTTTCCTTAAAGGCCATAAAAATACAGTATTTTTAAAAAGTAATCATTCAGAAATTTTCAGGTGCGGAAATTTTTCTTGCTTTGAAAGAGATCAATCACTTCCTGAGATCACGATAGTAACTGTAAACACAACAATGTCCTCATACGTCTGTTGATTTCTTGCTATGGTTGCTCTAATATGTGTCAGAATATTGGGCATTTACGCTTCTACTTTTATATTTTAATGTGTCTAATAACTAAATTTGTAGAACAGTGATCATATTAATAAAACTGAATGATGTGTTTAGTTGTGTGATATTTGAAAATTAGGTTGTACCTCTCTTACTGTCAACGCAAATGGAGTTGAAACTTAGGGCAATAGTCTTCTAACCATTTTATGCAACAACGGATGACGAATTATTTCATTTTGCAAATTAACTTTCTTATTAAGGGACACACTGGTAATGTAAATGTAATTTAATGGTTAAATGGTAATTTTATTTGATACTCTATCCAAATATTTTTGTTTGACGCAACTTGTGAGAAATTGCGCTATTTTACTTTGGGTTCTGTTTTCTCAGTTTCTCTGAAAAGTTGTTTTGACTATTGTTGCATGCTACCCTTCATTTATTTCATTATCCGAATGTGGCCAGTTCTGTTAGTTTTATAATATATATTTCCTTTACTTCCTATGATAAAAGCTTACTAATTTATATATCGGATGAGCGATCGAATTATATCTATGAAACGTAAGCGTGGCGTTGCCGGGATCGTAGGCCCTGGCCTGCCGCGTGCACACTTACGTTTCATAGGTAATCCGTTTACCTTTTATTTTTTGAAAGGAATATGCTTTCTGATAGTTTTAGAAATAGATAGTTTAAACAGTCGGTAATATGATACAATCTTAAATAATAAACAAGTTTAAAAAGTTGCTGAGATGTAAGTTGTGGAACTACAGTATATTTTCTGCACAGAAAACGTCCGTAAACCTACTGTATGGATCGTTGAGATTTATGGCAATTTTCTTCTACATAAACCACGTCCTGGGTGTTGCTGCTCAACTACCCCTGCTCAACTGTCACCGAAGTACGTGTTTTGTCGTGAAAAACATTTTCGCTACTGTTGAGATGCACTAACCATAGGCTCACTCTAATCACATCCACTGTATCGTCTCCATACACATTTAGCAACCGTTCACAAATGCCAATTAGGCTCATTCGTTCAACAGTGAGAAATTCAATAAAAATACCTCTATTTCGTACGTACCTCTATGTCAGACGCCATTATTATAGACTGCCCTGCTGCTTCTATCAATCGCACGACGACCAAACTAACAGAGCATTAGCAGGAAGGTTCAACGTTTACTACAACACCACCAAAGTTCGGATCTGACGTCATCTGCAAGGAGCAAAAATTGGAGGCATTACATTCGGAGCACCCTAATAATAATAATGGGATATACATTGAATGCTTTTAAGTCTACGTACTTGAGTTAAGAATCCAGGTGATGTGGTCCTATTTTGTAGATGTGGCCCTATTTTGTATACTCTTTAATCCTAATTAGCATCGTAACGCTGACGAAGGATGTGCATTGCGAATCTGGATAAGAGTGTTCTTTCAGGAGCCGCAAATACTGCAAACTATTATAAAATAACCTTAGAATTTTATTTTCGAAAGAATCATTTGATAAAGGGTAAAGGTGGCCAAGATTAACAACCTTACCCTCGGTATCGCCATCTGGAAAATTAATCTCAGCTTCTCTTCAACCCCTAGAGTTATCCGAAATATACAGTATATATATATTTCACACCATAAACTGCCTTCCTTTTGAGCCTTCCCAAATATTTCGTGAACACCGTGACAGATTGAGTACAATGCTACCTTCATACATGTCATACCTCTTAACAAATGTAATTTTTACATTTCTATGTAGAAGGTTGGTCACCATATCCACAGGAACAATAAACAGTCATTATGCATCGCATACTAATCTGGATACTTAAAATTGCATGCAGCTCTCAGATTATGTATATTCATACAAACTCTTACCCTATTTACCTAAAATGTTGTTTCATTGTTATTTTTTATAAAGGAAGAAATGCGTTTAATTTTCTGTGATAGCATCTACTAGCGTCCCTTCGTTTCATTGAGAAATACAAGCCTTAAAGAAGTATTGCGTGCATCCATTCATAAGTTCTATCCGGCAATTCTTTGATTTCAAGTAAAGATAGTATCAAAGAGGGAATCTTGGAAGTCTTACCCCTGCCACATAAAACACAAGTATAACAGTGATTTAGTCCGTCAAGTAATGACCGGAAAAAGGGAAGACTCCTGCTTCTGTTGGACATCCGGGCAACGCCAAGGTTTGTCAATGGCAAAGAAGGAAGACGCATTTACTTCTTCCCGTCTTTCGGTTTCTTTTTTCTTCTTTGTTTCTTTGTAACTTAGGTTTTTTTCTTTAACCACTGCCATTATTTTCAGATTTAAAAAAATGATAATCAGTAATTAATTTAAGAGAATTTTTTCTGTAGAAATTTCAGTTACTTACGTTAAGAAATTACTTGTTTTATACGGGAGACAAATGTGTCATACAGAACCTCTTTTTACTAGAAAATATAAGTTCTAGTAAAAAAATATGTTTGATCTCAAGACTGTCATTGAAGTTTTCAAGTTTATTAAGTTAAAAAAAAGTAATTTAAATCTACTACCATGTAAAGCTGGGAAGAGTTGCAGAGTTTGTAACAGCCTTAGTATACCATTGGGTTTGAATCCTATTTATACCATGAATGTTAGTATAACTTTATAATCTTTCCAGCATCCGAAAACACAACCCATAAATAGATAGTTTATCAAAGATTTAAATCCCGGCTTGTCCAACCATCCAGCAATTTGCGTGGTATTACAGAGAGGAATCAAAGGAATTTTCTATTAGAATATCTAGCGTGTGTATAATTTCAGCCTCATCCACCTCCCAGAGTGACCTCTGCTATTGAAGTTTGATTGGTTACTTAAGGTAGGGCTTCCATGTGCCACACTATAAAAGATGTAATTTGTACTTATTATTTTATATTGATAGAATTACAATCGTAGTATTCTGAGAAATAGTGATTACACACAGTGAGGAAGGAGAATCAGAGGATTTAATTGATTTCATGTGTGGTGACATTCCTGTACAAAGGTTCACATATGTATGTGTTCGCGTGTGTGCTTGTGCTGAAAATGCCATTGAATTTTATTGTTCATCATTTTCGATTCCTTCATTGAAGGAAACAGATAACAATCATTTCCTGAACTTGTTTCCACATCAGAACATGTAGATAAGCAACAAAATAGGAAGGAGAAAAATCAGTGTAGTTCTCGAGTCGCGCCCATTTACTAAAAAATTGTAAAAAAAAAAAAAAAACTAAACTGGATGAAAGAGGAAAAATCATGTATGAAGTGACGCTATTTATTCAGAAGTTTCCATGCATCGACTGTCAGGTCAAGGTCGCGTCTTGTACACTTGTTGCGTGTAGGTCGTATTTGGTCACTCAGAAACGACAGGTGCGCGGTGTCGAGAAGCGTGCCCGGAGCTCCTCATGCGTAGCTGCATCTGCACGCTGATACAGACGACCGAACACCGCTGCCAAAACGCGGATATGACGCCGCCGGATGAACGCGTTTACTTAATAACAGTGAAAGGAAAACCAAGCATCGTTTGTTTAAGACATTGGCTACATATGGTGCTTATTGTCTCTTGAATTATTATCCTTTTCCTTTAGATCAAGAGCTTGGGTAGGCTTTCCTTTAACATCGATATCCTGAATAACACTCGCTACAGTACTTCAGTATTAAGTATAGAATGAATTTCATCTGCAATGAACAGTGCGTTATATTAGAGAAAAAATACAGTAACCACCTTTCTAGAAATTAATATTTATGCAAGAAACGGAAACGAAAAGGACGCATGTTTTGACCAGTGACAGGTAAGGAGAATTTTCTGGGCAAGAGAGAAAATAATGTTTCTTCCCCTCCCACCACTGGCGTATAAATTTCCTTCCAAACCTGAGAATTTCATTTTCTCCAATATATTCAAAAATGTCATCGTGCTTCTAGAATTCGTGTAGGGGTATACAAAACGAGAATATACTTCATTAAGAGGGAAATAAAAAAATGAGCGGAAATACTATGAAAATAAACCAGGAATTGAATTTAAAAGAAAAACACAGACAAAGATTCTTTCGTTGGCCAAACTAAGCAACAATCACTTAAATGTAGCTACAGAAGACACTACGATGTGTCAGAAAATCGTAGCATATAGCCATGCTTTAAAGAAAATGTATGAGCTTAATTATCATCATAAAAGAAACTGTTACTGGCTTAAAAATCAGTTAAAGTTACAACACAATATTTCAATTAGGATAAGTTCAAATACTACATTTTTCTCCAGATAATGCAAGGAAGTTTTCTCCATTTCGTTTCTACACTATAGGCTAGTAAATGTGTATTCGCATTTTACTCGAAGAAAAATGGTAATGAAATATTTTTAGAAGCGAAAGGTTAAACTTTTATATCGATGGTGGAATTCGGAGCGGCACAGGAATAACTCGCTAGCTGTAAGCCATACTTTCTGACATTTTCTGGGATTTTCTTCAGTTTCTTCAGACGAATGAAATTGTGGTACTTAGTCAAAGACTATGGCCGTTATCTTTCTCTTCCCTGTCCCGAGAAGTTTGGTCGCCGAGGAACGTTATCTCAGACAATTTGACCTGACTTGATTTGAATTTATTTAAGGCCTTTTGACATCCTTGGCTCAAGCCGGGATGAGTTAGGTAGATTATGAAGAAAGTATCGGCCAGAGCCGTTTCAAGGTAGGATCCGGCTACCTACCTATTTGCCTCGTGAAACTTAGAAAAAGCCTGATAAACCTTAGTCAGGAAGGATGGCCGTGGAGTTTGACAGGCTTCAAGTTTGGATGCCAATAAAGGACTAAAAATGAAACTTAAAAATGGAAGATGAAATGACCATTTTCAAAGTTAGACTAGTCAAAAGGTCCTCCAGAAGAGATTACAGTAATTGAAAATTGTGTTAATTAGCTTAGACTCGAACGATACCTCAACTACGTTCGTAGCTCGAGTAGTTCCTGAGTTGAAAGTTGTCGACAGACAGACAGATAGATAGGCAGACAGACATAGCGGTGTTATAAGGTTTCCCATCTTCCGCTGTTGAAGAGTAAAAGGAGAAGAATCCTTAAGAATGGAGCTTCTGATCTGACACGCGCTTTTTGTATCACTTTACTCCCTCCTTCGCTATCATCTTAAGGATTCCTAATACCGCGGTCGACCATCATGACTGAGCTTTACCAGGGTTTCCCTCAGTATCGTAAGGCGAATATCGGAATTGTATCTTAATGGCTTTGGCCGATACCTTCCTCATCCTCTAGCCTACTCTATCCCGACCTGCGCTATAGATACCAAAGATCCATGAATAAATTTCAAAATTTCAAATACCGTATAAAATGCAAAATATTATTTCAAAGAAGTTTTTTATTTTTCATAAGCATCTGCAAAGATAAAATAAAGAGAAGGAAACATATCATCATCTCCAATTTTGCTGCGTAAGTTAGGATTAATTTATGAAATTCTTTGTTATGGGCGTTTCATTAATTATCTCAGTCATGAATATATGCTAAATACTCAGGAGAGTGTCTTTTTTCTTTTAGAAATAAAGAGATAAATATTTTAATGTCTCAAACATTGTACTTCAAGCACTTTGTCAAATATTGATTATTTTTTAAACTTCAGAGTATTCCAAGTCACATTACTAGAATCATTAATATGAACATTGAAAAAAATATATCTAAGATTACCATTGAACTGATTTATGTTGATCACTTTGAAACTACACACTAGTAATATTAGTAAAAACTACGAGCCGATACGTTATTGTGTTTTCTATATCATCTTAATTGAAAATTGTACCTATAGTATTACGCAGTACGCAACCGGTAAAGGACATCGTTTTAAGAAGCTACTAAAGATACTTTTTCTTGAACACTGTGTACGCTAGTAGAAGGAGTAATTTGTATTTGTAAACCAGGAACACGATAATAGCCTGTACACCAGAAGCTCGACACGATTTTCAAGGCTCAAAAACTGAAAATTATATCATTCATTTGTCATTAGACTATTATGTCGATCAAATAAAACAAAAGCTGAATATTTCTCTTAAGCTCAATGACAAAGAGGCCCTGTATATCTTTGAATAGCTAAACGAACAAATACCAGTCATCTCGTAATCGTCAAATGATACTCTTGTTAAAGGAGTGTTAATATTAGTGTGCAACGCGACCATTCTCATACTCTGAAGTAAGAAAATGTAGAATTCAATAAACTTGTATATAGTATTGGTAATTTACACATTTACAATCAATTTTTTGCATCTACATTTGGCAGATAATTACGTTTACAGATCTAGCAATGCTCGTCTATAACAGTGCATATATAGACAGATGGATGGACGGATTATGGGTAATAATGTTGTTTCACTGCAGGTACACAGTTAAGGCAAAAATTTTAATGACAAATTTTTTTACGGATATCTGTAGAGAATATTTCTCAAATTTGCAGAGCTGTCCCTCCTGAATGTAACATCTATGAACGAAAATTAGATTTAGGATTAATTATTCCCATTGGGTTACAAATATATTTTTCTCCGGGATAAATCTAGGGCTGTATACAACTTGTTGAAATTTTCGTACTTTGAATTTGATGCCAACTAAAAGTGATATTTGCTAAAATATTATCCTTCTTTAGCTAAATATTAGGGCAGTATTTTTTAAGAAATGTACGTCATATTATACTTCTGCATATTGTTATTGTGCATATTTCTGCAGGTCAACAAATATATACGATACTATATATAGCATTTATTTTTGTAATAAGAAAAGTTAGACATGGGTCAAAGTTTTGTCCATAGCTGCACCGCTATGGAGACGACCAAACATGAACAGCGCGACGGCCAGTCGCACTATAGTCGCATTATTTAGGTCGCACTATAGTTTACACTTTGTGTGAAAGATTCAGGACTAAGACGTCGCCGCTCAATCGAGAATATGCAAAAACCTGTACAATAATATCATGTCATCACCAAAGACACAGTTTGTGGGAACAATGGCAGCACATACTATGTTTCTGTAGGTGGGAATTTTCCAGATCAATCATCATGCACATCATACAGTTCCGACATTTCTCCTTCTGGCTTCGTGCTTGGTCCACTGGAAAAATGGCTTTTAAGAAAAAAGCAGTTCAATTCCGGGCTAGAAGGTCAAGATTGCAATCATAAACTTATTCGAGCAGAAGCTTCCAGGGTTTTATTTTAAGACCTTTGATTACTCTCGTGCACCGTTTCGACAGCACTGGCGTTTACTTTATATCTTTGTGTATGCGTTCTACAGTCTTTTGTCTATTTTTCATTTGGACATTTGTCCATTTCATTTCTATAGCTTTTATACAGGCAAGAACAAGCAAAAATGCCTTGAAAAACAGGAGGTTTGAAACCAATTTTCGAGTTAATTGATCTTAAACTGAAAATTTCTAAAATTTCATATCATAGCCTTTGTCTATATTTCATTTGGACATTTATCCATTTCATT
>JAGDQP010007771.1:32631-46483 GCA_022664845.1 Lepisma saccharinum | reverse complement strand
AAAAATGCCTTGAAAAACAGGAGGTTTAAAACCAATTTTCGAGTTAACTGATCTTAAACTGAAAATTTCTAAAATTTCACATCATAGCCTTTGTCTATATTTCATTTGGACATTTATCCATTTCATTTCTATAGCTTTTATGTCTAGAAGATATTCTACAGGCAAGAACAAGCAAAAATGCCTTGAAAAACAGGAGGTTTAAAACCAATTTTCGAGTTAACTGATCTTAAACTGAAAATTTCTAAAATTTCACATCATAGCCTTTGTCTATATTTCATTTGGACATTTGTCCATTTCATTTCTATAGCTTTTATGTCTAGAAGATATTCTACAGGCAAGAACAAGGAAAAATGCCTTGAAAAACAGGAGGTTTAAAACCAATTTTCGAGTTAATTGATCTTAAACTGAAAATTTCTAAAATTTCACATCAAAACTGTGACTGAACAGAAAATGATAAAAAGTAAAAAATTCATTTTAAAATTCCTTTACCCAGATAGATTTATTGCCAACCAAATTTACTACAATATTCCTGAAATATTGAATTATTTTTTGTAAAGGGAAGAAAATAATTTCCTAAATTATGCTTTAAATGAAACAAAAGATATGATAATTATAAAAATATGGTCGATTGGAGCCCTCGAATTATACTTTTAATATTTCCAAGGTATTTTGGCCATAATATTTATATTGAAATATAGCAATCTGGCCAAACCACCCGTTTGCTAAGCAACCCAGCAAACAGAAAATTTAAAGTACCCGGAAGAATTGTTGCGCTGTACGCCTAATAGTTAGATAACCAACATGACGGTACAAATATGCGCGAAAACATGCCATGCCAGGAAATTTCTCCATTAGGAGGAAGAAATATTTAGCAGGTAAGCATCGCATAGAGAAACACGAGAGAGTTGACAGAAATCCCTTTCTTGTCTTGTTCAAACACACACACAAACACACACAGAGAAAGAGAGAGAGAGAGAAAGCATGGAAGAAGACGGGGAAAGAGCGAAAGAACAGAGAAGAGAAAACAAGGAAAGAGGGAAAGAAAAATAGCCCAAGACATGGAAATAAATTACATTTGAACGCTTATAAACACAGTCTGTGTCTCTCTCCTCCTGCCCCATTTAGCTCTGTCTTGTGGACTGTGCGGTTAAATCTCTTTCAGTACCTATCACGAACAGAATTTACTGCGCTTAATCCCTAGAAGAAAATAGTTGGAATGTCGTTCGTGGAATCGATCCAGAGACCTTACGAATGAGAGTCTCACACGCTGACAATTGAGTTACACAGACCATAACAAATGTGTTGTTAAATTAGCCATTGAACTCGCTACCCTCAGCGGGTTATTTATATATCCTATATTTCACAACTATCTTTCATGAAATTAAATTCCACTTGCTGGAATTTATTAGAAATTCTGCGTTGAAAGTGCTTTTGGCAGAAGTGGGTAGTGTAAACGGTTAGGGTTAAATACAGCGCCGAGAGCAACAGTTGTCAACTGTCTAGTATGGCGTATTGGTAGAACGCTGGCTCACGAAAAAAACTGGTTCGATCCCCGGCGAGCGCGCGGGATTTTTTCTTAAAAAATATATTTTGAATTGTTTTAATTTATTATTAATAATCGATTTCTTGCATATTCAAGATAGTTTTGAAAATTGTATTATTTTGTAAAAAAAATAGGTAAGATTTTTTCTTCTTCTTGTCTTCAAAAATATTTCGCTAAGTTCATATTTATTATTAATAATTGCTTTCTTCCATTTGCCGTAGATTATATAAAATTAGTGACCATGAGTTATGGTAGGTTAGGTAAGGTCAGGTTCGGTTATGTATCTTTACACTTTCGTTTTTTTTTTCAAAATATATTTCTATCTGTTTGTGCAAACCTGACTTTAACTAACCTCCGCTAACCCATGGTAACTAAAAATGCAACTAGTGGGGGGAGCGCAGGCCTCGGTGAGCGATGGGCATACGCAAAAGTGCTACATTGTGTATGCCCACCGCTAACCAGAGGCTGCGCTCCCCTGAGACTCACGCCACCCAGCTCCTTTCGGACGCACCGTGCTCCCTTGCACACGACGCGGGCCAGACCTGGGCGCGATTAAATATCATAGTTTTCAAAACTGCTATAGCAACGCAATGCAATTACATTGACTAAAAGTTGCTAAGTGTTTGCCTTGCAATTTGAGACGGAATTAAATATAGCACTTATCACGACTTCGCAAAGAGAAATTTTCGTATCCTACGTAAACTCAAAGCAAATACCACGAATGTTTTCGTCAGTAGGGAACTTTGTTACAAACGTTCCATACAGAGTGGCAACCAATCAGACAGTTCTAACGCGCTCACGTGGTGTAAATATAAAGAAGAGGCATGGACACGTGTAAGATGCTTGAAAATTGTTCTTACAATAAAGATGGTCTTACGTGGCATCATAATAAAGATTAACCGCGTATTAATGCCCACGATTGTAGGCCTAAATATGCTTAATAATATGAAGGTGACTGACGTTTAGAAATTCCTCTGAATTGTAACAGTGCTATGGTGTTACATGAGAGTACTTTTAGGGTTAGCTAAAGGTATAGGCTATTATTTACTTTTTTAACCGAATGGAATATTAGGTTAGCGTAGGTTATTATGAGGGCTAGGTGAATATCTAAAGTCCATCCCTGAAGTGATATTCGATGCCAAACTTCTGAAAATATTAATTCATCTCAAAGCTTTAAAAGTACCCAACCTTTCTGAGAATGTGTTCTAAAATGCTGCACATTAATTATATTCATTCATATTTATCACCATTGAATACCAGATTTTTTCTTAAAGAACCATTTATACACATGTAATAGCTTTTTGCTTTACATAGTTCCTGTTAAAAATCAACCTTTGTATTTAATACCCATAATCTATAACTAGCAGTATTATAAAGGGTAAAGTATATTTTAGTTCCCCCACAAGTAAGATTTGCGGGAGAAATATATTATTTCAAACGTATCTGGAAGTGTTAAAACGAAAAATATAACAAAGTATAGAGTCATGGATGTACGAAATAAGAGTGGAAAGTACGAGGTACTATTTACGTGCTTCTGCGTTAATCCAATTAAATGTTCATATTGGTTCACATACATTAGATTTACCATTTTATATTGTACTAAATGACCTCAGATATATTGTTTTAGGCAGAACGGGCCTAAATAAGATATGACCTTTTTGGAGAGAGATTTTCACGTGTACTGAGACAGACAAATCACAAACGCATATATTAAATGTAAATACGAATATAGAAGAATTAAGACACCAGCTATTGTCAGAGTTTCAACGACGATATGCAAAATCCAGTAAATAATTATGAAGTTGATATTAAACTTATGCCTAATGTGTCTCCAGTGTTTAGAAAGGTTTATCATATTCCTTGCAGTTTAGAGGATAAGGTAAAATCAGCAATTGAAAAGTTACAACAGCAGAATATACTGGAACGTAACGAATATTCACAATGGGCGACACACATAGTCATCGTGCCAAAAGAATCAGGGGGGTTAAGAATATGTGCTGATTATAAACAGTGAATAAAAATTTAGATAAACTGTTTTATCCTTTACCAACAATGGATGAAATATTACATAAATTGCAAGGGGGCGGACACATTTTTGGTATGAGATTTATATCAGGCATATCAACAATTGCCTATTTCTAATAATTCTCAAAAAGTATTGTCAATCATTACGCCATGAGAACTGTACAAAGTGAAACGACTCCCTTTCGGGATTTCAACTCCCCCATTTATATTCCAGCAATATATGGATGGTGTCTTAAGGGAATTTAATTTCGCTCAAGCATATATTGACGATGTCATCATTGGGGGACATGACATTCAAGATAGCTTAAAACATATGCTTAAGTAGTCTTGCATAAATTCAAACAATTTAATATTAAAACCAATCAAACCAAGTCAGTTCTTTTTCCAAGGAAGTGGAATATCTGGGACATTCAATATCAGCTGATGGGTATATTCCAATACAGAGACATAAGGACGCAATTTAGAAATGTCCTAGTTGAGAGAATATATCCCAATTAAGATCGTTTCTGGGAATGGTAAACTACTTCCAGAAAAATATTCCGCACCTTGCAGCACAAGCGCATTTGTTACTTGAGTTATTACAGAAAAACACTAAGTGGAACTGGACTGAGGAATATCAACATCAATTCAATCATATTGAAAAATGATGGATGAGTATACAAGAAATCAAGTGTATAATCCTGTGGAGGAGGTGTATTTAATTACTGATGCCAGTACATACGGACTAGGAATTCAATTATGTAATAAGGATATGAATGGTCAGCTACGTACGGTTGCTTGTGCATCTGCGACATTATCAAATGCGGAGCGTAATTACTCACATTTCGAAAAAGAAACTTTGGGATTAGTATACGGGGTAAAAATTTCCACCAATATTTGTATGGACGAACTTTTACAGTACTCAAAGACTCATTGCCTGTGAAGCTTATCTTTAGGGAGAATAAAGCTATTCCGGCATGTATACATCCACGCCTGGTTAGATGGGCTCTTTTCCTTTCGGGATATAGCTATAAAATAATATACACCAAACAAGTACCTGTGGCTGATTGTCTTTCTAGACTCCGAACGGACGAAGGTTCGGGAGATGACCAAATGTCACAAAATTATATTTTGAATATAAACCATCAAATATTAGTTGTCAGATCCATTCCAGAAGAAATTCAACAAGAAGAGTTGTTGAGAGTGGTATATAATTGGACTCGAAATGGTTGGCCAAAAATAGTACCAAAAGACATGCAATCAAAAATTTTACAAAAATATTTTGCGAAGAGAAAGAAATATCTATTGACAATAATTGTTTATTCTTAGGACAGCGACTTATAATTCCACCAGCGTTTCGAAGAGAAATTTTAGAATCAGTTCATAAACAACATCTTGGTTTAGCTAAAGCTAAAGCAACTTTTCGACAGTACTATTGGTGGCCTAATATGTAACAGGAAATAGAAGCCCTGATTAATGGTTGCGATAGTTGTGCTGTACATCAGAAAGGCAGATCGCGTCAATATTACGAATGGTGGAGTAAAGATACTATACCATTTAATCGGGTACTCATAGATTTTTTATTTTGGGGGGATTTTTTTTCTATTAATGATAGATAGTTATTCTAGATGGATCATGGAACTAGAGAGCTAGTTCATGGAACTACGGCTATTGAGATCATAAGAAAATTGCAAAATATATTTAATTACATAGGCTATCCCGAGACATAGTATCTGATAACGGTCCACCCTTTGCATCAGCAGAATTCATAGCTTGGTGTTCAAAACATGGTGTAAAAGTATTGAAAAATCCACCGTGCCGTAACAGCATGGCAGAGCGTGCAATTCAAGAAATGAAATCCTTAATCAACAGACAGATGGTTCCATACAAATCAATTTAGTGGAAGGAAAAATCAAGGAAATTCAAAAGGACATCATATTTGCAGGCACGGATGTATTACAAGGAAAATCGCCAGCGCAGCTGGTTTACAAGTACGAACAAAAACAGATTTTATCAAGCTACACGATCAAATAAAGAATAAAAGACCAGTAAAGGATAATTCAGAAAGTAAGAAACAAAGGCTAAATATTTCAGTAGGCTGCTCTTGGATTTATGTACGAAACTTGCCTAAGCATTTTCCGAGATATATACAAAGTTACAAGTGTTGAAGTCAGCCGGATCTAATCTATGGGAAGTGAGCATCGATGGGAAAAAAGTGTGGTACATGCCGATCAAGTAGGAAAGCATTTACCAGCGAGGCAGAACGAACATAGGAAGGAAGAGAATAAATGGCGGGAATTTATAAATTCGGAGCGTGTGACGACAAACATTACATTAAGAAGATCCAATAGAGTAAGACAGCCCAGAAGATATTTCGACTGTGAAGGTAATAGTTGATTATGGTAACACAGAGCTGTTATAAATTTTATTGTTTCATCATAAATCTTTTGACATGTTTTGGGAATATGATGTTGGTTTATTTACAAATATTGTGACAATATTATGGTATATAAGTTATGTAATATGATATATGTTTTCGGAATTTTACTATAGATAGCTTGGTGTTACATTTGAAATGTACTTTTGTTGTGATATAAGTGATAATCATTGGAACTTGAAAATGATAAAGATGTTTATCGTATAAAATCATTTCAGTATTAACGTCAATTTTCAATTTGATGGTAAAAGTGATGTGTTATTAATATTGTTTACATATTTTCAGCAAGAAGACTTTAATTCAGGTTAAGATATTCTGTATGGATAATCTGAATTTTATAAAGAATATGCATCACATTTGGCAATGTAGGTCACATAAAATGTATCTCTGATTTTGTATTTTGCAGTAGATATAAGTGGAAATCAAGTAAGTAAGACTAATATTGATTTTTTTCAGAGATGGGCAGTGAGAATGTTATGTGAAAGTTGAACCGTAAGAACGTAATACTTTTGCAGCATACTTAATTTCACTGTTTTAAACAAAAATCCAATGTTATCGCTGTGTGGCTATTTTGTGATTTCATTGCTTTTACTTTCCTGTAGTTGCTTTTATGTCTGCTTTATAATGTTGATTGTTATGTAAACTTACTCAAGTAAATATGATTTACCGTGGTATTTATTAGGTAGTAATGATGACTAAATCATCGTTTTATAATGGTATGGAACAGGTAAAACTACAATATTCTGTATGAGACTTTTGATGTTGAGTAGATCAGATGAGATCTTATTTCTATTAAAATGTAAACAAGCAAATGGTGTTCACATATTTAATAAAGTTGAATCGAGCAATGATAATGTTGGTATCCAAAACAAACAAGTAATTTCATTTCATGGCTTACTTGATGAGTTAGTAGGTGGTAGTTGGTAAGATTGAATGAGTTTCGTATTTACTTACATCACAGGAATTTGTCAGAAATATTTTGAAGGTTCATTAATGCTACAGTACGTTAGTTCAAGCATTCGAACTCACGTAACATTTACTCGGCTAAGTAACTATTTGCGGGCAAAAAGTAAAGAATGCGTGCAACATATTTCTTTCAAACAAGTACCAAACAAGAAAAATAACAATTTCAAAGTATTTTCTTCAAGGAATTAATCGCTGTAAATGGTGTTCGCGATTGCTACTGAAAGCGATTTATTCCATAAAGGGAGAAACTCACAAGCCCTAGAAAGGGACAAGGGAGAAAGAAGCAGACTTTGTATTCTTAAGTGTTAAAATTTCATTTATTTCCATGTCTTCCGTTATTTTTCTTTCCCTCTTTCCTTCTTTTCTCCTCTTTTCTTGCTTTTTCCTCGTCTTCTTCTATGCTTTCTCTCTCTCTCTCTCTCTCTGTGTGTGTGTGTTTGAACAAGACAAGAAAGGGATTTCTGTCTCACGCTCTCGTGGTTCAATACATAATGCTGAACAAATCAATTCTTTCTTGCTAAAAATGGAGGAATATCCTGGCATGGCATGTTTTCGCTCATATTTGTACTGTCATGTTGGTTGTCTAACTATGAGGCGTACAGTGCAACAATTCTCCTGGAGGAAAATGCTACTATTTCTTATAATTCCAACTTCCATTTACTTTAGTTTGTGAATGTACCAACTACAGTAAAACAATTCCAGTAAAATCACTTCAGTTGGAATACCATATCATGAGTTTACTTCATTTACTAGGAAGAACGAAATAATAACCACTGTAATAATACACACACACCAAAGAATGTACACTTCGTTTAAAAAGAACGGGACGGTAACAGCCAAAGTGTTGTTACCGCCCATAAAATTAATTTTAATCTTAATCGTATACAAAATTGTGACTGCGAACACCGTGTAACTAGGCCACCCAATTAACACCTTCTGATGCTATCATCGTGTCTGGTGAAGAACCCCGTCTCTCTTCTTTCCTCCGTGTCTCCCACATAACGAAAATCAACAAACAACATGAGCACATATTTTTTTCAGATTTACATGAATTAGTCCAGACGAAATAAAAGAATAAAAGCGAGATGAAACAGTATACATAAGGCGATGCAGGGAGCAATTTTAAAACACACAATGAAAACAGATGGATGTCTGTTAGACAGACAGAGAAATGACAGAGAGAGAGAGAAAGGTGAAGAAGAAGAAGAAGAAGAAGAGAAATAAGAAGTAGAAGAATGTAAACGTAGTAAAAACTCAAAAGAACCTAACATTCTAAAGTACATTTCCCAGAAATTCAATAGCAACAGAAAAGATAATTTTTGATTTTATACTTTTTAAGACAATTCGAGTAATGTGGGTAGTTTAAAAATTCATTAAGTCACTTTCAAAATGGCGACAAATATTGTTGGTCAGATTAAATACTCGTGATTTCCAGTGGAACTGGAGAGTTCTGAGACATATCTAGGATAATGTCAAAAGGTTAACACACACGCTCTGTGTGCGCGTGGTTCGATTTGAGATTCTGTGGGGTTCATTAAAGGTACTGGTACATTGGATGTACTGGAATACATTGGAACAAACCCAGTAGGTACTGTAGGTCATACCTTTCATTCTAGACTACTAATGCAAATCGAACATAAAAGGAAAATGAATGAATGATATTTTTTCTACTAAATTTTAACAGAAGGAACCAAGATGCCAAGTCCAAATTGTATCAAAATTAAAAATTACAAATATTCGAAAACAAAACTGGCATGTTTCTTATAGTATAGCAAACCTTACATGTTCCACCTTTTAAACATGAACAAAGCACATTTAATAGTATGTTGATAAATTATAGGATGAAAACGTAGTTTTGTACTAAACTAATATAAAAAAATATTTCTCGTCTTGAAATAACCAGAAAAGGGACCATATTCACTAATTTACTAAAAATAATCAGTTCCCAACATGCCACTCTGGATTCCACCTATTACGAATATAACGTTCTAATAATTACAGCGCCAATGAAATAGTGTTTATAACAATTTTCACAGATAGAATGAACACTCCAGAGGTGAAACGGCTCACCGGGTCAGTCGGGTGATTCGGGTCAGATTTTGGACGCATCATCGAGTCTAGAATTCGGGCACGTTCTAATCCTGTAATCCGCAGGACAAAGGAGAGATTATAATTATTTTGTTGCGATTGAGTAGTGTTTCTTTCATGGGAGACCAGCACCGGAGATGTTACCGGTTACCGCCGAAATTCCCAGTTAATTGTATTTTCCAGGCCGGGTTAACGGGTCGTTCGGGTTAAGTTTTAAATCGGGTTACTGGGTCACCGAGTAACTTATCTTAGGGTCAGACCGTGTCACTGGGTCATCAAAAGTGACCGGTTTCAACTCTGGAACACGTACAAGCATAAAGAGAGAGAGAGAGAGAGAGAGAGTAAGAGAGAGAAGCAATAAGTAAGAGAAAAAGATAAAGATGGATAGAGAGAGAGAAGAAGAGAAAGAGATGAAGACATGATAAGAAAACGTCAAGAAAGAGAGGAAGAGAGAGAGAGAGACCAATGAGAAACATTAAACTGCATTATCATTATGCTAAAGTACACACACTGTTTACTAAGATTCTCGCCATTGATTCCACGTAAGTTCTCCAACCGGAGATGAATCTCTGTTTGACGTCTTAATTTTTTGCAAAAAAAAAAACAGTAGCTGGTTGGGAATAGCGTTGAATAGTACGGAAGGAAACGCTCTCAATAGCGGACTATATTAAAAACGAACACTGACAGCTTGATGATATTCTCTCTTAAAGTAAAAATCTCTCTATAGCGGACGAGGCCAATATATTGTGGTCGTCTGTAAATGTTTCTGCTTTAAATATTTTCACGAAGACAAATAAATAGACTTCTAACCCCCTCCAATACAATTACTGAGCTTTTTGTTTCAAATATAAATGCATGTTTCCGCAGGCTTGCATCCTGCCCCTTGCTGCTATGAGAAAAAAATGTTACACACTAAGGTTTATTTTTCTAGTTTGTTAATCGAAACAAACTGTGGTCTCTAGGCAAAAGTCTTCAAGGAAATGATTGAACACGTACACGCAGAACGCTATAGATCAAGACTGGAAGCAAGAAAAAAACTGTCATTTCCAGTAAAAACTGTCTTGCTCATCACCACAATAAACAAGTCTCTTTGGTATGTTGGTTAGCGTACTCGACTCTCATTACCGCGTTCGTGAGTTGAAACCCTGAATAGCACAATTTTCTTTTTCTATATAAGGTGTAGATTTGCAGAGAAGTCGGTAAAAATCAAATTGATATAATTACTTTTCAAAAATGCCATGTGTATTTTTCTAACATCTCAATAAAGAATATATAACCCATTCCTTTCTGACGAATTATTTTTCATCTTCTTGCATATAATTCGATTCACATTCTTAGAAAGGAAGAAGTAAAACCATTTCATTCACATTATTCAAAATATTTATTTTAAAGTTATTAACCTAAATACTTACGATGTGTGAATAGTATTATTTTGTACCTAATCAGGAATTGTCTCAAAATTATAGTATGGGAATCGAACTTAAGACCCCAAGTTTAGTAGCACAAGGTTAAAGTAATTAAGACGCTTAACTCTTTCGATTTGTAGGCAGTGACTTGCAGATTGCTTCAGAAGTATATATTTAGTTGACCACAAAATACAAAAAAAGATCTTTGTGTGTTTGTCTTCAATAAAGCTTCTCAACCAAATTGTTTTACTTGCAAGACGGAATGTTGTCTCGAAAGCTCTATGTGATATACGAATCTGAGACAAAATGCCAAGTTGGTGCTCCGAGTATTCTTATTTAGTTACTGTGTTTTGGAATAAGAAACTTAAATACTAGCTACATACCATCCGAATTTTATTATCTATTGCTCCATATATTATATCCGTAGGATTTAATCATCAGGTTCTGATCAAACTTCCATATTTTACTTAATAACCAAGTGGAAATTTTAAGGTAAGACACGTTCAAACAATTTCCAGTGTAATGTCTAAACTGACGAAACATCCGCGTTCAGTAAGAGAAAAACTAATAACTATGAGCGACTCACTTCAGGAAATCCTTTTAGAGAAACTGTATGTTGTCGAAACAATAAGAATAAAACTAATGATCTAACATGAGTTTTCTTACCTAATATATTTCCATGAAGTAAGTAAAATATCGAAATCGCCTTTAACCAGAAAAAGAGTAGCATCAGTGCCATTTCACTTCATTACACTACTGTTACATTTCCCTTGCCAATGATTTCCTGTGTCGAAACTATAACTCCTTAGTCATTGTAAGAAACTATAACTCCTTAGTTTCGGTCATATTGCTCTTTTTCTACAACATGATCAATAACATTATCTATTCGTAAATCCTGGGTAAAGAAAGTAAAGACTTAACTACTCAATCGGTATAAGAATTGTAGTCGCGTGAGAGTAAGCTGTTAGCATTGTGGTGAACTATACGCCGGAGCGAGTTAATAATTTTGAATGGCGTAGATGAAAGATCTGCGTTGTATCGCGTGTAATGAAAAAATAGATCTAACCTGATTTTCTTAACTTATGTCAATGAAATTTGTAAAATTTCAAAATGCGTATAGCCTATAAGAAAAGAAATCTAACCTGACTTTTGTAACCCATGTTCTAGAATTTTGTGGAATGTTTAAAAATGAATAAAGAGGAGCAATTCTTTCTAAGAAGAAAGAAAAAAAGTAAAGTGATTTGTTAAAAATCGTTTAGAAAATTATCATCACGTTGGGAATGGAACTAGGATTGCACGGTCATCTTTTCCATGCTTTAACCACTACACCAAGCGGGAAATTCCCCAGCTATTGTTACGTCAATTTTATTTATGCTTCAATTAGTTCACCGAATGCTGACAGATGTCTCTTCCACGAGTATAATTTGTTTACCAATTGAGTCGTTAAATAAGTTCGAAAATTATCTTGATGTAGCCTACAAAAAAGGAAAACTAAGTAAATTGTGTATATTGAGGGTCCCATCGAGATTACCATGGTATTCCTTAGCAAGTTCTAAATTAAATCTACTTTTTGCAATTTAACTCTCCGATGCATAGTTTTGATATATGGATAAAGAAGAGAAGACTGAGAAGGTTGCATGCAGCACCTTAAAGTTATAATTCCTGAAGTTGTATCAGTGAAACGCTTTGCACCTCTCCAAGACATTTTAAAAGTTGACTATTCGCCTTAAAAAATTTGGACCTGATATCAATGCAGCAAGAGAGAAATTAGCCGTTTTTTTCACCAGCTTATTAAAGTTTCTATTTTCAAGGAAATCCGAATGACTGAACAGAAAAAGAAACTGTCTGTTGTGGTTGGAAACAAATTTATTAGAGCAGCTCTCAAACAACATTATTATCTCCCAACAAAAGTTTGTTTAAACGAATGAAATTGTGAGCATAGAAAATATAACAGCCGCGAGCAGGAATAGAATTGAGATCCCAGTATTTTGGAGTCTTACACACTACCTTTACCACTACGGATCCACACGCCACACACTGAACTATTTTGTTGTGCTTACAATCTTGATTATTTCTTGAATTATATTTCATGTGCTTGGCACAAACGAATGAATAACATAGAAATAAATTAGTTTTGAACAAATTTGGTTTGTGTAATGGAACAAAAAAAAATCTTTAAAAAAAGTATATTCTGAGTTTTAGAGAGTATTACTCTGGTTAGTGACGTAGCACACGAAAAAAACGTTTTAATGTGATATTGATTATTGTTAATAAACGTGCAACAGACTTTATAGTACAATAATACTGTACTTCTGTGCAGTTATGGTGTTTTAAATTTTAAGTTCTGAAAGTTTTCCTATACGAGCAGAACTCCACTTAATTCTAGCTAACCAACGCCGTGGTCCCGTCAATGGAGGCAGCCGTGCGGTCCGAAGCGTTACGCCAGCGACTCCAACGTTGTGGGTTCGAATCCCACCCTGGGCATAGATGTTTGTGTGTTCTTTTAACTTAGTTCTAAGATATCAATGGGAAGAGGAAATAAAGGATATCAGCTGAAATCAGTAAAATTAAGTTAAAAAAGGTGGTTTGGTAAGTAAGGCATCGAACTGCTAACTAGTCGACTCGTGTTAGTCTTTCTTGGTACCAGAATGTATACAGGTAACATTTATGAAGCGAAGAATCAGAGACATTGTAGAGAGTATCACTGCAAGATAAGGCCTACTGGCAAAAATATGAAAGGAACTTAACTTCCTCCTAGATATGTAGCGTCCACCAGAAGAGCTCATGTAAAGGTAAAGTTCTGTACCAAAAACACAATTCGATTGGTGATTCCAATAGAAGAAAATCCCAACTTTCCATTGGAATTTTCTAGGAGAATCCCTAGATAAAGTTTCTGCCTTTTATAGTTTCTGCGTTACAAAGTTTAATTCACAAACCCGTCAGACTTTTAGAACACATTGTATTGAAATTATAAGAAGAATTGTTTTGAAAGCTCAACATATAATTTAACTTACTTGTTAGACCGAACCTTCGGGTGAACTATTTCGAAATCTTAATCTAGTGATTTCTTCCAAAGTGTTTTATAACCCATCTGGGCGTATTGTTGTGATCACTATTCCATTTCATTCTCATTCAATGTGCTTTTACAAATTGGATGTTACTGAAAACAAAATAAGGAAAACAGTACTAGAAAAAAAATATTGAAGTTGGATTTACTATGAACTTGAAGTCATTTCTTCATATTCCAAATATGTAACCTACGTCGTATTTACTCACAATTTCAGAAGAAAACACATTTATATATATATATATCTCTCTCTAAAATATATATATATAAACCGGGTGTAACAAGACCTCGGGGGAAAACTTCCGGAGGTGAATCCTGATATTGAAACAATAAAAAATGTC
>JAGDQP010007771.1:11887-32231 GCA_022664845.1 Lepisma saccharinum | reverse complement strand
TATATATATATATATCAAGCATATTCCACATGTCGATGTTCTGATAAAAATAGTGGTTACGTAACAACCAAGAGTACGAAGTCCATATTTTCATAGAAAGTTTGCTATCAAAGAGATTGAATATCATTGGCGGGTTGGATGCTGATGATGACGTAATTTATCTTTACTCCCACAAAAAGTCGTTTAATTCCATGTTCAATTCGACCTACCTCAACTTCAGAAAAATTCCGAGAATCAACCCACTTCCTTTGAGCACCCAACTTACAATTGAAGACCTGAATTGAAAAACATCCCAAGTCCACCGGAGTATATTTTTCAGGAGGAACGAAAAACCGTCCAAGGTCTTCGTATGTTAACCTATTCAGCAGAAATTATTTCGTATTAAAAAAGGGTTCCTGTGGTTTGATTAGCATGTAATATTTATGCACGTGGATAGCCCTTGAAAGATACATACCGATGAACAGAAGAAATGCAAATACGAAAAAAGTGGACTTTGGATGCTTTTCTATTCAGGTCTTCAATTTTGGAATAAGCATTTTAAAGTAAAGCAGGTTTAAATTCTTTGACCGTCGATACTATGCCGCATCATCTCATGATGTTAGAAATATGAAGTTCTACAGTTCATTCCACGCTTTCGGCATCCTGTACTCAGAACTCAAATTCCGATCTTTCTCTCCCGAGGTCTTATTACATCCCGTATGTGTGTGTAGGACTATTAAATTCCAAGAACTTGGCAAAATTAATCTCCTCCAACCATACCCCTTTCGCTACGCCTCTGTTTGTATCGCTTTGCTTTTAGATCCCTCAGATAAAGCCGGTAAAACCCACGATTATTGCGATTATGCCAAAATATTAACACGATTTCCAGCTAAAGAAATAACCGGAAGAGTTCGTTGAGAGTAAAAGAAAGAAGTGAATGTTTTCCGCTTTTCTCTTCTTGCGTGATAAAACAACAAAATTTGTCATCAATATGGCACAGGGGATAAAATAGAAAACCATCAAATCAACAATAACAACAACAGACTGTGAGAGTATCAATTGATTTGCAAATAAGAGATTCGAAGGAGGGCAACGTACATGATCGCGTGGACACTATTCAACGCCCTCACAAAAGTATATATATTTTTGACTACGCCTTTACACCCCCATTTCTCTGAGAACCACACCTACGGTCTTTCCTTTGTCAGCCGGACAATATGAGACCCAATACGTTGCGTGCAGATTGACTTCCAACCCAATATTGGTAAAAAACGACAATGTTATCATCCCTTTCCCCCTTACATCCGCCAATGGCTGACTAATAATATAAAGCAAAAGCTACATTTACATATATTTGATTAGATATACAAAACCAGAGAGCTTTGTTGTCAAAAGACAGGATTCTTTAATGGCTTTGTGATTAATGCATTTCACAATGCGGTCGGTATAGTCCCTTCTCTGGTAGGCACGAATCTAGGCTTCTATTATCATGTCATTCCTTCGCCCACCCGCTTTTGCACTGGAGTTTTGTTTTTGATCCTTTTTTTTTTTAGGTATTGTTTATTTCTCTTTTTTCCTTCTCTCTTTTTATCGTTTCATTATCACCCTCCGGATTTTGTAGGTGGAAATAGATAATTGATGTGATAAAATAACTGATTTCGATTCCACATCCAACAGGTAGGCGGATGACTTCCGATGGTGGTCCATATATGCATACGAAGGACGTGTGAACACGGGATTCATCAATGTCGAGTGTTTATGGCTTCCTGGACGTAGAACAACAAGTGCAAATTCTATGTCGTTGTCAGAAGGCCAACATGCTATTAAATGATACTGAAGTCTAATTATTTCCTCTGTCAGTTTCCACTTTTGGGTTATAATTTTCACCTTTACTGTCCAAAATGATAACTTCGCCAAATAGGAGTTTTATATTATGTTCTATATTTGTAAGTTAATTTCAATCGAATTTGCCTCAAATTTTAAGATTCATTTTACCGTGGGACATCGTGACGGAGGATCCTAGAACTCTGCAATCGAGGCCGGTTACTTCGGGTTTCTGTTTAGGGAGCCCAATGATACATCACGCAAACGGAGAGCATTGTCATCCGATTTTGCGAAAGGAAATTAACAATATTTTTTAATGTTATGACTATTGTATGCATTACTGTGTGTCATTATAGCGCTTTTGTTGGTTTGTATAAGAGCAAATTTACTAGCAAAACACGTTACTTTTGTAGCTCGCCGTGGTAGATATAGTCTGATTTCTCTACTGAATTCAGTACCCCCAAAATAGGTAAATCCACTCATTTTCAAACCAGATAAAAACAGAAGTACAAATTTATTGAGTTCAGAATTTGGACATCTAAATTATTTATTTAACTTATTTAGTGGGTGCTGTGTAGTTTACTTTGTTGTAAGCATCGTACGGTCGTAGCCTATATCCATTTGCTTTAAGCAGATATAAAAAAGCATGAACATCGATTTACCAATAACCAAACTACCTTATGAACACCTAAACATACACCAAAACCATATTAATAATGACGTTTATTAACTCTTAGATGTATTAAAACTTTAGGAGGATTCTTCTATTAGTACTAATGTCGACACTTATCCTTTTGTACGATTGTGCATCCATAACGTATCACGTATAACGAGCAACTGTTTGGTTAGAAACCGACATGAGACAGACGAATCTCGAAAAAGGAAATAATACAATAATTCGAAGTTTAATACAATAATAAAAAATCATTTGAAATTCGCTCTTCGACTTGTAAAAGAAATGTTGCCAAAACCTGAAATTGAAGAACACAAGAAAACAATGAATTTGCCACACGGCAGTGGGCTCTACTACATTAAAGAAAACTCAAAGTAGGATGGCTGGAGTTAGTATGCCGCTTCTCCAATATTAGTTCGAAGTTACCAACCTTCACCACTAGACCGAAACTGCTGGTTTGAAGATGTTTCTATTCAGAAATTTGTTAAAGACAACCACTGTATTAATTGAGCAATAAAATTTATACAATAGTAATAAAAAGTAAAAAAAAATAATTATGGGACTTATGGTTTGTTACCTTGTGATGTTTAAAAATAAATTACAAAGTTAGGAATCCCTTGGAACGTTTACATTTATTGAACATTTGAAAGTGTTCACTACGTGAAGATGGATGCTTTAATATATTTAAGAAATAGGAATTTATTTTCCTCAAGGTAACTCCGAGACGTACTATATTCCATAGGTAATGTTATGAGGTCCTTTTCAAAAGTTTATTTACAGTTTTCATGAAGTCATTTGTATTATTATTATTATTATTTATATTTTTTATTTATTATTATTTATTTTTTTTGTTAATTTTTATTGTACCTCTTTGAATTTCAAACCTGGAGAATATTACACTAGAGTCAGACTTTTTTACAGAACGGTGTTGGAGTTACTGGTCTCCCTCCAAGTGCCTTTCTAGATAGTGGATAAGGGAATGCCGACCAGATACGGTGGGTACCGGAAATATTCCAGGCCGGAACAAACCCAGTACTGCTGCCTTGCAGTTAGTATAGGGGTCCACAAAGGATAGAAGATAGCCACGAACAAAAATATCATGGTGAAGGGAAGTAACTTTACCATTGGGGAGGGGCAAGCTTAAGATGCACTACAGAGATATAGATGCACTACAAAGCAACACCGATGTCTTAGTAGAAACGTGCGATAAAAATATAGGTAAACGTAGAGAAAACGGAATATATGATAACAAGCTGAAACACAGACAGGGATTGAAGGAAATAGACTCATAACAATTAAGAATGAGAACATAGAGAAAGCAAACAAATTTATAAACTTGGGAGCATATGTAATAACTTAATAAGTATGAACGAAGCCACGGAAGAAATCAAAAGTCGCTAAGTATCGGGCAATGCATGTTACCGTTTGAAAGGATAATTTTAATTGTTATATGACATCTTTTTACTCTTTCCGAAATAATGAAATGAAATGAAGAAGTATTTATGTACACGACAAATTTAGATTTATCAAAATTAAAATGCTTATTTAAAGTGAGACTTCAATATAATGAAGAGTATTTTGGCATTAATTAGTAATGTTTACGTATGCGAATAGGTAGGAATCTTTGAATGATTTGCATAATCAAATAACTTGTTGATGAGTTTCTATGGTTCCGGCGAAGTCAGTAATTATTACGTGAATTTGAATGTAAACAGAAATCGAGTACGAAGCAGCCTTGATAATTCTTCATAAATTAATGCACGGATTATTCTTGGGAAGCTTCTGTGATGACGGTAATATTAAATAATTTTTTCTATAGTAAGAAAACTGCTGTCATATGATACATTTTGCGTTGAAAAATAGATGGCAAATATTACCATAAAAGTTAGGATATGTGCATTACAGGAAATTACCAACTCTATGCAATCTATCCAATTCTACATAACCATAAGTCAACTCGTAGTTTTAAAACAAATGTCTAAAGATAGAAATTTTACAACAATGCTAATATTGTCCAATAGCTTCCGTGCAACACAACCTAATATTTACCATATGAATGACCATAACCAGATTGAAAATTACCTGGTAAGTCGAAATTGATCGATTTTCAAATATGAAGTAAGTTTTATCTGTTTTCTTTGAGTCGTTAGTGACAGATATACAGACAAATCAAAATTAAAATGTAGAAATATTTGCATTGACAAGAACAAAAGTACAATGCACACTTAAATATCACAAGCATTGAAGTAGAACGCTTTTTTCAATAACATTAAATTCATTCAGCTGAGATCATTCCATGCATACTGCTTGATTTTGATGGAAAGCTCGCTGGTTCAAGCCTTTGAAATTTTTCCAATCCTCAAAAATTATTTACCATTTATATTAATCTCTATAAAGATTCGAGAGCTGCTTCAATGTAATCACTTTATAACCATTGTTCTTTTATATTTTTTTCATTCTTGTTCAGTAGCGGCGCAAGGGCTGGGCGAGTGGGGCCCCCGCCCCGGGTCCCAAGTGTCGACCCCCCTTCCATTCACTGCTTAACAGTGAGACGATATCGAGAAACTGAGACAACATCGCAAAATTCAGATTTTAAAAATAAACTCGTACATAACATGTAGAAATTGTAGCCCCCTCCCCCCGTTTTTATTGGAATTGTATTTACTTTGATTTTAATATATTGTATAGGAATTGAAAAAAAGAAACGTAATAATGCGCACGTCACTTATAACATTTTTATAAATTCTGTGAAAACATCTTATAACAACTCAAATTATCTGTGATTTGCATGGAAAAAAACGAACGTTTTTTAACCTAGCAAATATTAATTTCGGCGCTTAGTACATTTGGAGTTTATATAGACCTATGTATATAATTTTCGACGCTCCCGATTTGGTGCCCAAGGCATCATCATCACCCTTACTTAGACACTGATTGGAGGTTTTCTAGTTCCGCTACAGTGCAATCATATTTTTAATAGTTTAGAGCTCTGTCCTATAATAGGGCTCTAGAGCTTTGTAATATATGTACGTACATCGAAACACTACATTTCACAAATTCATCAAGACGCAAAAAAAAAAAAAAAAATCTAAGTGAGCCAAGCTCTTATTTTTCATTAATATAAAGTTTAGAATAAATAGTTTCAGGGCATCCAACATTTAGCTTCCACTAGCTGCAACTTTCTATGTAAAACCTCCACAAAGGTGAGAAAACGTGTTACGCGCATAAATACTTTGCGATGATGCGTATATAATCCGCATCTTTTGTAAATGGAAGATAGCGGAGAAGTGAAGGACTGGTTAAGTAACGATGTAGTAAAATGTAGTAACGATGTAGTAAAATGGGGCGGAGTGGGAACTGGTGTGCAGGAGTTATGGATTACACTTATTTCAGCAATGGGGTGGAAATGGTACCCACGCTCTGACTTCTAAGGTGCAAAAGATCATAAATTTCTTCCATGAGTTCTTACCTCCAAAAAGGGATATAAATCTTTCAGAAGTGATGATTACACTCCTGATTAGCCCTGAGAGCTTGTGAACAAATTGGAAAATTTTCTACGATTTAGTAATGCGTAACGTGTCTGACATATTATTACAAAAGTATAAATGATATATTTTCCTAGACGTACGCGCATAGCGTATCTGAAATATTACTACAGCAGATACAAGTCAGATGTCCATTTCGAAACGGGATTCTTCTGCAAAAAAATTTGCAATTGAGATATTGACATTGTTGAGTTCGTTTTATTGCTTTCGAACACATTAGTAAGATTTTGCAATTCCAAAAGTCTTCAAATTCATCTGAATTTTGTGAGAAAGTAAAGCACAGAAACGTAAATAACAGTAAAATGTGTATATAATTTAATTTTGCAAAAGTAAAATATTGGTAAACTACTACCTTCTCCAACTATTTTTAGGATAACTGTAAAATTTCCCTACCATTTAAAATTAGAAGCGTATGACAAGTTTTTGTGCCAATTTCTATGGTACGTGGACAAAAACCCGTTTGGAAATGGACACCTGGAAATATAGTTGCTAGTCTCTGTGTTTTTCACATGCTTAGAAATTACATTTGCTTCAAAAACAAGCAAGCTAGTCTTGATATCATCAACAGCATTTATTTTCACTGTTTCTTTCACTTGTATTACTCATACGTATACTGAAATACATATATAATTGTCCATGTTACTTTTGAGGGTAACTAAGGAAATAT
Source organism: Lepisma saccharinum (assembly GCA_022664845.1). NCBI lineage: Eukaryota > Metazoa > Arthropoda > Insecta > Zygentoma > Lepismatidae > Lepisma > Lepisma saccharinum. The sequence continues at coordinate 25,543 of JAGDQP010007771.1, read as the reverse complement.
AACATATTGTTAAGGAACATTAGGACCTATTATTGTTTTATATCTTTAGCACATTAGAATTAATATTCATTATTTATAACTTTCGTGAGTTCCCCATGCGCTCCCCGAATAAAATCTTCTGGAAGAAACACTGTTTGTTTGTACCTGGGGGGACCTCATTAACCCATTTAATTTACCTCAGGATAGCCGAACTTATGAATAAATATCCTGTGATACAAGCAACCCGTTAAACAACTGTGTTTTAGCGCTTTCGTTAAGATGAAACGTGCTATATCCCTATACTACGTGAATGTGAAGCATGTAGCACACCTATAAGCCCCTGACCAAGATCCAAACAATATTTCCTCAGTGTTCAGACGGTATTGATTTCGTCGTGTTTTTTTTTTAGTGGAGCGGGGGGGGGGGTCATCCCACTGTGCGCCGGTCTCCACAAGTGAATAATTGCTCGTTAAGATAAATCAGTAGAGCACTTCGATGGTGGTTGGTGACGCAGTAACTATGCCGTCTCAGGACTTATTCGCTTGCCTGTAGTCGGTTGGTTGAAAAGCATGACTCCACAATCTCAATATTCATTATCGTGCATAGGTTGCCGACCGGGTAGCGGTGCGGTCTAAGGCGTTAGGCCAACGACTCGAAAATCCGGGTTCGAGTCCCGAAAGGGGCATGGATGTTTGTGGATTTAAGGGTCGAATCTTGACGGTCCGAAGTCCAAAGTTACTAGACTGGCCCATATAAAATAAAGTGTACCAAAGTTATCATGCATAGGTTATAGCGAGTGAACGGGAAACTCCGAAGTGGTGCCACTTCACCAGTTCCCCAGTTTTCCGAGGGTCTCGGAATAACAGAGAAGTAGGATATTATGGACAAATAGTAGCAGTCTACGCTCACAATGGTGTTCGCGAAAGGGTCTCAATCAAATTCACTTGCCCCGGGCACCAGATTGCCTTACGCTGCCACTGTTCTTGTTGCAACCTAAGCAAACCTTACCTCAGCTAACGTAGCATAATCGAATCTGAAGCAGAAAATGAAAGACAATATGGAATCACGTGAAAAAGTTAAGAACACATCGGGTATAAAGTACTGTACTTATAATGGAACAGCAGAAAACTCGATCCAATAAGTTTTATACGCTTATTTCCGAATTCTTGATATTCTTCCTCTTTAGTACTTCTTACAATGGAAACTGTTCACCTTTGTTGTAGTTTCTGTGATAATTGTAGTATTCATGGTTGTTTTTTCAGTCCTTTATCTATTTGACTCTTTGGTGTACTTCGAATGTTATTTTTATCTGTCTTTTTTGTTTTCTTCCTTTCTTCGATACTTTTTCTGGTCTTATCTGTAAATTCACAGAATTGAAGCTTGCAGAGACAGTACAAATACCTTAAGGAAGGAAAAACCAAGATGCCTGAAGTTGACGCTCCAATGGACAGATCTCCTGATGGCACCAGTTTCTTAAAAAGAACCAGCCAAGTATCTTTCCCACGCTAACACCTAAGAGTATCTTTTGTTCTGCCGACCAACAACACAGTTTCCACAAGCTTTTCGCTTTTTAACAACAACACCAAAAAAACAACAAACAAATAAACAAAAAAAAAAAAAATGTAGAAAAAGGCTGAAGCAGGAAAGTAAACGTCTTAAAAGAAAATTTTACAAAGTAATGATCCATTTTATACTCCCACAGTTTTTGCAATATCAATGACCTGATCAGTGACCCTAACAAAAGAGTAGCACCACATTCTCTAATTATACTCACTATGGAGGAAGAACTAATATTCTGCTGATATCATTTAATGAGTCCTAGAATTTCCAATATATGATCAAGGTTATCGTTAGGCTCTTAAATCATACACTGTAATCGGCACCTTACAGGTTCAATAATAATAATAATAATAAGCAATGAAAGTATAACTGGTATGTGTAACAGTTAACCATAGCAAATAATTTGTTGGACTTTAAAATACAAGTACATCAATTCGGAGAAACCATTACATGATAATGCGTTTAGATTTGTACGCATAGATTAGCTTAGGTTAGATTTGTTCCTCTTGGATGGTTACATTAGGCAAATGCAGTCGAATTATGCTATTCGTACACTATCAAACGTTTTCTCATAAGTGTAAGCTTTACAGCTAGCTAATGTAGTAACATCCGTAAATGCTGAGAGTTCAATAGCTAATGCAGGTAGACTGCTTTAAGTGCGATCAGTTACACTCTATTTGAGTCTTACATATACAATAAATATGTGCTAGCTAGTTCAGGGCACTATTACATTACACAAGCTATAACCATCTAAGTACAAAATTTCTGCTTCAACTATAAACATCCATAGAATTCCAACATAATACATGATCAAACTTTTCAAACAGTGAGAATCATTTCCTTTCATTGAAGACAGTTTATATTTCAGTTGGAGTGCGATATATTACTTTTGACTTACATAAGCATTGAGACCTATCTTGAAAAAACGATTTACAAAATCTTCTTTAGTATTCTTCATTTCATTATTTTTTGTCCATTCATGAAAGTGCAACTTAATATGCAACTAAAATATTGGGTTATCCCATAAGTAATGTCGTATGCGCGATAATCCCTGTAATTACGCCATTTGACAAGCGAATAGTGAAGTAGACGGCGCGTGCCATAGCTAAATCACATAGGGCACTTGATTGTGCAGCAGTGTGTAGAAGGAGAACGGTCTACTCCATGTTTTGAAAGTGTGGATTGTGTTTGATCATGGCAGTGTCGGACGCATCGTGATCACATACGGCATGTCATGATGTGTGAATTTCACCAGGGACATCCAGCCAGCGCAGCGGCACGAACATCAACGCCGTATATTGTAAGGATGCTGTGGATGTGTGTAAATGCCAGGGGTAGTTCCAGAGGTTTCAGTCTGGGGACACCAGCCTCATTGGTAAGCCACGAGAAGGGAGATCTGTGCAGCTGGACAATGATGCCCTGCGAGCTGTGGTGGAATTAAATCCAATGCAAACTGTTGAAGACCTGGACAGCGAACTCCATGTCACTTATTTGACCGTTCATAGCTATCTGCACGACCTTGGGTACAAAACTCGAAAAAATGGTACCCCATGTGTTAACGCCTCAACAGAAGCAACAGCGATTTGGCATCTGCAGTTCCATGCCCACCCGTCTCAGATGTAAACCACTTCTGGACAGAATGATGGTGGGATGAAAAGTGGGTCGTCTACCATAACAATACACGCAAACGGCAATGGATACCTAAAGGGATGGCCGCAGGAACTGTGCCAAAACAGGATATCCATCCCTGCAAAGTGATGTTGAGTGTTTGATGATATCCGTGGGATAATCCATTTTGAGCTCTCCTACGTAGATGCAGATGTCTACTGTCAGCAGCTTGAACACCTACGGACTGCATTGTTGGAGAAATGTCCTGCTCTGATTATTCGCAAGGGTGTGCTTATCCGCCGTTATAACGCGGGCCCACACAAGAGGTAAGAAGGACCTGTGCTAAGATCGAGGAATGTGGCTGAGATTAACTCCCCCCCCCCCCGGTCTTTTCACCAGATCTTGCACCAATAGACTACTGTCTTTTTCTCATCCTGCAACCACCTTCCCGGGAAAGCGCTGCAAAATGAGGATGACGTGCGACGGACAGTGACCCAGTTTTTTGCCTCCAAAACTGGTGACTTCTTTCAGTGGGGGATTCAACATCTGGTCAGCAGGTGGCAGAGTGTTGTGGAGTCCGATGGAGATTATTTTCCTGACTAACGGTAGTGTTCCAGGTAAGTTATCGTTCTTTTCCTCATGGTGCAAAAATACGACATTACTTATGGGTTAAGCTGATATTTCAATAATAACTGCTCAAGTAACTACCGTATTTCTAGTTCATTAATCAATGTTAAATGGGCATGCATAGACCATAACACATATCATATTCTTATTGTACATATGCAAGCAATTTCGGAACAGACTGGCGAAATTAAGTATACGTATAATGTTGACAATTTCGACCTTTGTAAGGCTTTGCTTTTCTTTCACGTAGCATGCTGATAATTACGTTCGTCTTGGTATTATTTTTTAAAAACAAATGTCAACTTATAGCATACAAGCATCACTAGATGCTTGATGTAAAGCATTACTTGATGTAAACGACTTCCCTAATTTTCTTCTAATCTGAGAAGAAATTTATTTCTTCTAATTATTAATAGCATATAATGTAGATTAAATTACAATGGAAGATAGCTAGAGTTTACTAATAACTGCCAATAACCAAACGGAAGAGGTCATTAAAACGTTAGATGTCGATATTAGCTCTGACAGTTCGATAATTATGATTAACTATGGCGTCTGCTGTGGGTCACGCTTCTGCTAGAAATATTACATTCTAATGTTTATCGTATGAATTCGTAATAAATGCATTGGCATGTATTGAAAATATAATAGAATTCATTTGTATGGACATTTACATAAGTGTTTTGAACTACACACTTCTCGTGCTTGCCAGGGCCTAAACTATAGCTGCATAAAGGTCATAAATAAATTGAAGATTAGTGTTTTGCTTTACTAAAGTGTTTACTGCCAAACAGACTTGCTTCCTTCGTTGCCTGGTTTCTAAACTTGTTCGGGAGGACACGAAATCTTGTGGTTATATTTAGAAAGACTTGATGTTCATAAAGAAGTTATTCGGACAGTAATTAGTTTCAGCCTTCGTGTTTCTTAGTCATTAATTGGCATTTTTTTTTAACTTTCTGGACATCGCAGAAATTACCAGAAATTTATGATGACGTAGAATCACACTATCTGATGTGTTCAAGAAAAAGAGTAATACATGTAAGAAGATTGCAGCAGACAAGATTAAAAGCACAATGGTCTCAGAGACTTAAAGAAAAGTCAACTATATTCCAAGTTAATAGTCACGTTATGTGAGTTAATAGAGGAAAAACAGAACGGATTTTCTTTTAATATTCACAAATATCCCCTTTGATAAACTTGTTTTTCATGTCTGTCGGGGACAACGTGCTTACTGAATAAAAATGTACTGAATACTTTTTCAGGGTTGATAAAAAAAACATCTAGGATGACCTACGAAGTTTTTTCATATTTAAGTTTGACCTTTCGTACACCTTTTTTGGACAATAATAAACATATCGAGTATATAATAATTAATAAGCATACAAGCTCTACATATTTTGGCTATACATGCTAGAACTAGAATGGATTGAGGGAAGATGCGCCACATTTTGGTCTAGTATCCATCGTAGAATAATTAAAAGAAACAAAACAGCAAAAACTTAATCGATTATATATTGAACATTCGTGATCTTACAGACAGAAGTACATGAAGCTACATGCACGCAAAACGGATATTTCGATCTTTAAACTGGCATACCAAAATGTGCATTTTACCCAACACATCAGTATAAGAGGTCTTCTGATTTTTGGGGGAAGATGCCTAATACATTATAATTAAGAAATATGACCATGATAATGAAATTAAATGAGGAACTTCATGGCTACATTATCTATAATACGAATGAAGTATATGAAAGTATTTCGACCCCCACTTCAGAAAATATTTGTTACTATGTCATCACCTTGACATCTGCTTGAAAACGCAGAGTTGTCTTCCTTATGTGATAAACAAACATACATCAACTTAATGCAGTAATGACTTTACATTTTGTATGAGATAAGAAAATAGTTCTTTATCATCTGGCACACATTCTATTAAACATGTACCAAGCAGCCATTGCTCAGTTGGTAGAGCGTTGGCTTCGCGTTTCGTAGGTCCTGGGTTTGATCGTAGCGGTGGCAATCATAAGTTTTATCGAGCGTTATCCTCAGTCACACAAGGTTAGTTCTGGGATGGTGTTTCAAAACTAGGCATTGGCTGACTTCTTTCCCATATTCTCACCCCAACCCTATTTCGGCCTGGGCCACAGTTGCCTAAAGACTATAAATGGCACTATAATTCTTTTGAACACGTACGTAGTCTACCAATTACGAATGTCCTTGTATGATTACATTCTATTCCAGAAGAAAAGTTTAAAGAAATGAGTGTCTAACCAGAAAACAATGAAAACAATCTTATTTGTTGAAATGATCATGGGCATCTATTCCGACCATCGGGGGGTAAGATGTCACTTCACCTGTTACCCGCAACACACACAGCTTCTTTGTGTTACAGTCTAAGCAAGTGCTTGGCAGTCAAAACTACGCAATTCAAGTGCGCTATCTACTTATGGAATTCAGCCCGATTCGGAACTGTTTACTGAGTAGAGGAAATTATTTTTAGGTAGAAAAAGGAGGTATTTTCATTTGAAATGATTTGCTTCTTCTTCATGCGGGAGATTACCCGACACTCGCTACAGCCCCTTGGAGAGCATACTGACTAATTCTATGATGCAATACATGTTTTCCATCTAGGGTCGTAGCTATAGAATTACACTACTGTAGCCATCTTTCCCGAGGGACATCTTCCCTCAAATTACTCTATACCTCTGATTCTTCACTTTCAATGTATTAGAGCGCTAAGCTCAGGTTGATTATAAAATAAAGTGGCACACTTCTTGTATTCCTGACATCAAAACAAGTAAAAAGTGAACGTCCTCATGTGTGGAATTCCGTCACTTCTACACAGGGTTTCCAGCTTCGAGCCCACGATCGACTTCTTACAACTGTAAATAAAATTAATATTTCACGGTTAAATCAGAAATGGTACATTTCACTAAAATTTAGTTTTGGAGAGTTGATTTATATCAATACATTAATTGGGGTTAAAATGTTATGTCATCCGATTGTCAGTGCTCCCAACCTGGTATAAAGTTTATCAAATAATACTACGTCGGTTCAGTGCATATTTGATAAACATGTATGTGAAGCATAAAATGAGAACGGCTTGTGATGAAGCTGTTCTATCTATTCGAAGAGAACACGAAAGAAACCCATAAGAATATCATTCCACATGTTCAATCTCTTGCTAGGAAACGGAGTTTTATATCATCTTTTCATTTTAGACCAATTTACCTTTCTGTGCTAAAATAACAGATAAGAAACAGATTACCAATAATGCACGCAAGAAGATAATTTGAATAAAAAATTGCATAAAATCTGCAACTTTGACGAAATACCAAACGGTTGTAGCTCAGTTAGGCATACCTATCAGAAGGTACTATGAACGATCCGAGGGCATGGCAGACAAACAGAGTTTTTCCAGAGTTTATTCTCAGTCATATCAGACAAATGTCGAGATAGACCTTCAAATTAGGCCCTGGACGTCTTCTTTCCAATATCATCTCCTGTGCCCTGTCCTGGCCTCAGCCAAAATTGCCTAAGACCGTAAACGGATTCAATTCAATTCAACTCAGAAGTAATATTTAGGTAGACCTATATAAGTTTTGATGTAATTATTTTTCATGCTTTCTTTGATACACTGAGAACTGCGTTCTTTGACAAAATTACGTTACCAAGTACATTTCGTTATGAAAGTAAATAGCATCATGTGACATAATTCCGCGTATCAGTTAGGGTTCTACTTCTAATAACATGCAGTTAAACACTTAATCCGAAGGACACTTTTTCATTTGTTATTTTCTGTGTGGTTGCGAAACAATTAAAAATCACGTTGGGCATCTTATAGTTACACGTTCTTAAGAAAAGTGACAGCATCAGCAGACGGAAAGTGAGGCATAAAGAATATAAAATAAATTAATCAGGGAGCTGTTTTCTGGTTATTATCGCAATACACATTTAAGGGAAACTCCAAGGAGGAACGAGACCAATACATCTCAAACTTCCTAAACCACAAAAGTTTGGACCAGATTCTCAAAATCGTATCTAAAATATAATTATGTTCTCGTAAATTTCTTTTTTAAACCCTTTATTTCCCGAGGAACAACATCCTTGAGATTTGTGACGAGATGAAGTCATAGACACTGTTCAGACCATAAGAGAGTAAATTATTTAAAAAGTAAATTTCAACCCCTTCTCTCTAACAACTCATATGTTCTGCATATTGTAGAGGTAACGTAACTTCGTACTGAAACTGATACAATTAGGTATTTTCCCAAAAATAATGTCAATGCCACTTTACAGTCTTGTAGTTGGTGTGTCCAACACATTTTTTTTTTATTATTATTATTCTAATGTGTATCTTTTCATATTTGGAAAAATGCAGGAGGCACCTGTCTTCTTTTACGTTGGCCGCCTTCTTATATATTTTTTTTAGCCGGTAGCGAGTAATGATAAGAGCTAAACACAAAATTGTAGAGGCTACCGTTTCTTTTGAAAAAGTTTTCAACACCTCCGACAACCACTTACAGACATTCGAGAGAGTGATTTGTGGTCAGACGTTCCGAGAACGGCATTGTTGAATTTCAGAGATGATTACTGGCAGAAAACTTAACGCAGGACAACACTCAAAACTGCCTCCCGCTACTATAATTCCACCAAGATGCTATTATTTGAGCGCTTAGCTATATATCATTATGAAATACCCACAAACTAATTTTCTCTGTGTCCCTTCCCTGACAGCGTGCTTGATCATTGTTCACAATCACCCAGCTAGGCCATAATCACCTGTTCTGTAGCATCAAAATATACCATCACGTGGAAGAAGGAAAGAAACGATAATAAATATAAGATGGTGAGAACACAAAATAAGATCAGCTGGTTGTTTGAACAGGAAATATTTTAGAATAAGGAGTAATAGTAAAACAAAGAAGCTCTTTGTATCATTACTTCCTCTTTGGGTTAGGTCATACGATGGAAATAGGCCACTCACTGCATTTAATATGGTTTCCTCTCCAATGCATTGACCTAATTCAGACAATTGTCATACACTTTGGCTATTAGTATACTCAAACAGTTCCGATTTAGTAAAATTGGAATTTACTTCCTTTAAAAAAAAAAGTTCTTCAATGAAACGTTCCAAGTTCAAAGCCGACAATTGTAACCATAAATGAACCAAAGTACGGGTACTAATTTATTGATGAATTTCGAAAATATGATTTGAGGTGCCTGAAACTACAAAGTATCTGAGTGGCCGAGCTCACATAGGTCTTGTGAGTTCTCCTTCTCCTTCTTCGTAGTTTCTCCTTCAGATGGTCCTATTATGTCATTCTAACTACCAGGGTTTTCCACATTTATCTTTAAGTTATGCTAATGCCAGGAACCTTCAAATTAGGCAGTGAACGACTTTCTTCCCACATACCCGTCCTTTCCTCTAACCTGGCAAAAGGAGCCCAAATGTCATAAACATGTAAAAACAATGACTTTAAAATAGTTTACGTACGCTTAGAGTAAGCACGAAAAGTGTTAAAAATTCATGCAGTCTTTATGTCAGCTAGTACTTCTCAAAGTGAACAATAGTCCCCCAGGTGATGTTCAAAATTTCATATGACGCGGTGATAGTGTGGCAGGGAGCACCAGAACCCAATTAAAGGATGTGTGTCTGTAAGTATATATGTATGGTAGATCTAGCTATGTAACCTCATCCAAAAAAAATGTGATAAAACGAAAAAGTCTGGGAACCAATGATGACCAGTAACTAATCTACAATTGAAATAGTTCCTAGAATTTTGCTTCTGATTTGTTTTAACGATCATCAAGCTCTAAAGCATGTAGTGCTTTGAATAGGCCATCTCTATTTTTTTCCTTTCTGTTGTTTCATTTATTGAATAATCATAGGTTTCTTATTGAAGAGTATAGTGACTTCTTCATCAAGCATATCAATTTCGTCCATGTTATTAGGCTTTCGTAAGTGTGTGAGTGTCTATGTTAGTTTATAAGAAAAAAGATGTATGATAGGTAGATAGAACGGGTGACGATCAAAGAGAAATTTTCATAGCAACACAAAAAGTTAGAAAATGAAGAGACAGAGAGAGCGGAAAAAGAAAATTGAAATTAATGTTGATGTGCTAACGCCTTGATGTCACCGCACGTGCTTATTATGTGCGGGAGACGTGAAGTTTTTTGTGACGCAAGTTCTTTTGTAAATGGCTGCTTCTTTTCTGCCCTTAAGGTTTATATGTTCCCTATCAAAAGGATATTTTTTGATAGGGAAAAGACTTTGGAAATTGAAATTGAACCAAAAAGAAAGCAGGAAAAGGTGGGGGGAAAATATAAATAAGGATCACACACAATTATTTATATTTGTTAAATTTTATTTATGTTATATTTTATTTTTCTTATATTTAGGTACATAAGAGAACATTTCCTACAATGCCATCCATGATCTTTACTTCTTAAATTAAAAATTATGTTATTAGTTACAAACGTTTTTGCCTCCAAACCTTCAATGTTTACATTGTTAAACGTATTGGTATTGATATTGATTCTACATCAAGATTGTCTTCATTAATTTGAAATGTAGAATGGGAAACGGAGAAATGTGTGTTATAGGATATTGAAAATAGGTATATGCTGTGTGGTTAGATGCAAAGATGGGAGTAATTTGTTGTTGTGTCTCTTTTGTTTTTGCGTTCCAATAAAGTGTCAAGCATATATATATTTAAATTTCTTCTACGTTTATCTGTGTTTAGAAGAGAATTTTTAATATGATAAGCAGATATATTTTGTGGGAAAGCAAACAGTTAGTACTTATGATTTCTATATTGTTCGTTATATTTATAGTATTGAATTTTGAATATCATTTATCTCTTGTAAATTTCTATTATGAGGGAAGTTCTAATGTAGAAATAATGACAACAAAGCTTTTACTTAATGTTTGGTGTATTTAACTAATAGTCTGTGCATACCGAAGGATGATTCGTATTGCATTAAATTTTCAGGAGATATCTGTCATTGTTGTTTATGTGTGCTATTTAGTAATATGTATGAACCATGAAGTAACTAAAATATAATATTGTGAACTCAATGGTTGCTAGCTTGCTGTATGAAAGCTTTGAAAAGCTTTTAAATATTGCATAGTGTAACTAGTAATAATATGATGTATTTGTTATATATTAACTGTTTAAGTATTCTTTATAGTTTGAACATGGTAACAGTGAATTAAATGCCAGCAGATACCCTGCTCTGCGTGCATGAATTACTTTAGTTTGCTTGTCATTCAAGTCCATATTAGAATCCACGTTGAATAAAGTTGTTAACTTTTTCTGTAGTACAGTATAGACGTTAGCATAAATCTTAATCTACTTACAAGTAAACGTTCTATCCTAACAATCGAGGATCTAGACATGGTATATATATATATGTTCTGAAAGTACACAACCAGAATGTGGGATCCTAGCGGCAGACGGCAAATGGTATAGAAGCTGAGAGTTTGAGGGAGGAGCCGGTCGCAACAGTAATCCACTGTAATATCTCGTAGCGTTGTTACGTAACACATGTGCAGTGTAAATAGAACTTCCAAATCACCAGTTACAAGGTCAGACCGTGGATATGTGGCTAATGCGTCGGCTTGTTGAGTGTAAGAACCCGGGTTCGAATACCGGCGGTGACGAGAATTTTCTCTTTTTTTTTCTTTCAAAACACATTTCTAGCTGTTCATATTTATTATTAATAATTACTTTCTTTCAATTTTCGTAGATTTTCTTAAATTAGTAACCATGGATTAGGGTAGGTTAGGTAAGGTCAGGTTCGGTTATGTTTGTGCAAACCTGACCTTAACTAACCTCCGCTAACTCATGGTCACTAGAAAAAGCAAAAAAACAATTAATAATAATAAATGTGATCATATAGAAATGTAGTTTGAAAGAAAGAAACGAAAGTATAAAGCTACATAATGCTATATAGGATTGTGTTTTATATCAATACAAAAGTCAAACAAATGAAATTGAAATTATTATAAAACATAAAGTATATAACAAATTAAAAACACACAAATAAATAATGTAATTGTTTAATCCTAGATATGGTAGTAAATGCAGGAATATGTTAATATATAAATTTATAATAGTTACCGAACATACGAATTTTACCTTTAATTTTTAACTCAGCATATGAAAATTAAAGTTGATAAATACATAAATCTTTAGAAATATTCTGTGGCGATTCCAATACAAATTCAATGGTTTTGACAGTCAACCATAGGAGAATTCTCCTTTTGGCCTTTGGAAAAAAAGAAAATTTAGGTGGAAAAATCCAATCCTTTAAAACCTTATTAGGGTGACTCCACCGAATAATTCTTCTCACCACATTCGGGTTCAGAAACAAAAAGCGAGAATATCTGACGCAGAAGATTCAAGAGATAGAGGAAAACGGGAAGACAAATAACATACGAGATCTATAAAAGGGGTAAGTAAACTCGTTAGGAAAAGATTACCAGCCGAGGTTGGGGATGATTAGAAATGAACGTGGAGATATTCAAGCTGATCCGACTAAAATTGTAGATGTGTGGAAAAGTTATTTCGACAAACTTCTTAATGTACACAACGGAGAACAAACAGAGAAATTTGAAATACATATCGCAGAACCGTGGATTATCGAACCTAGCGAGATCGAGATCGAAATGTCGGTAAAGAAACTGAAAAATTTCAAATCACCAGGAATAGACGATATTCCAGCCGAATTAATTGAAACAGGAGGAACGGCACTAATCAAGGAACTACATAAATTGATAAGTGCTATATGGAGAAAGGAGAAGCTCGCAAAGGAATGCAAAACCTCAATAATAGTTCCGATTTACAAAAAAGGTGATAAATCGAACTGTAATAATTACCGCAGAATCTCGTTATTTCCAACCTGTTACAAGGTATTAAGTAATATTCTGTTAACACGCCTAAGTGTATACGTAGATGAAATAATTGGAGATCACCAATGTGAATTTAGAAGAAATAGATTCACGTTGGATTAGATTTTCGCCTTGAGACAAATTTTGGAGAAGAAATGGGAATATAATGGGACGGTTCATCAGCTATTCATTGATTTTAAGTAAGAATATGATTCTATCAAAAGGGAAAAGTTATACAGTATCCTGATACGATGTGGAATTCCAAAAAAATTGGTTCAACTAGTGAAGATGTGTCTCAACGACCCCATAAGCAGAGTACGAATAGGTAATAATAATATGTCAGATAGTTTCAAGATTCGCAACGGATTGAAACAAGGCGATGCCTTGTCACCACTACTTTTTAACTTTGCGTTAGAATATGAGATTTTAAAAATTAAAGGGGACAAAAAGCGACTATCATTGAATGGTTTGAATCAACTGTTTGTACACGCGGATGATGTAGATTTAATAGGGGACGATATAGATGCACTACAAAGTAACACCGATGTCTTAGTAGAAGCGTGCGATGAGATAGGTCTACAGGTAAACATAGATTAAACAAAATACATGATAATACGCCGAAACCCGGGGAATGAAGGAAAAAAAACATTAGAATTGCGGATGAGGTCATACAGAAAGTAAACAAATTTAAATACTCTGTAGCATACGTAAGAAGCAAAAATGAGGTCACGTAAGAAATAAAAAGTCGATTAGTATCAGGCAACGCACGTTTGTATTCAGTCCAAAACTTCTAACATCGCGATTAATATCAAGGAAATTGAAATTAAAAATATACAGAACGGTTATTCTGCCGGTAATAGTTTACGGTTGCGAAAGTTGGAGTACGATCCTAGCAGATGAACATAAAATACGTGTATTTGAAAATAAGGTTTTGAGAAAGATATACGGGCCGAAACGGGACGAGATGACTGGAGAGTGGAGGA
>JAGDQP010007771.1:0-11787 GCA_022664845.1 Lepisma saccharinum | reverse complement strand
AAACCTTATTTTCAAATACACGTATTTGAAAATAAGGTTTTGAGAAAGATATACGGGCCGAAACGGGACGAGATGACTGGAGAGTGGAGGAGACTGCATAATGAAGAACTCGACGGACTGTACGATTCACCAGATGTAAAAAGAATGAAATCGCGACGACTAAGATGGGCAGGCCATGTAGCTCGGATGGGGGAAAAACGAAGATTATATTATATCCTGGTTGTAAGGCCGGATGGAAGGGGGCCATTGAGAAGACCGAGACGTCGTTGGGAGGGCAATATTAGAAGAGATCTTCGAGAAGTAGGTGTTCGTGATGAAAACTGGCTTGATATTGCCGAGGATAGAATCCAATGGCGAACGTTTGTTACTGCGGCGATGAACTTGCGAGTTCCATAAGCCATAGAGTTAGTTAGTTAGTTAATATTTGTATATTTATCCCAAAGATGTGTTTTGTTATTACAATTTAACATTTTATGAGAAAAATCTTCTATTTGAGAGCATCGCAAACAAAAGTTAGAATTAACATAACCCCGTTGATGGAGAATAACATTGTGTGGAATAATACCATGTACATATTGAAAAAGAATGGATTTGAAGCAAATAAGCTCAAATCCTGAAAAGTATCACTCAAAATTATATCCGGATACTGGCATTGTATAGAAGGGATATGACATGAAGTACTGTGTAACAAAAAATCATAAATCTTCTTAACTGACCAGACCTCCATAGGAATACGTGCAATCATAGCATACGTCATATCAATGACTTCACGAGTCAAATAATACGCTATATCCCTCCATGACTGGATATTTAAAGGCAAACTGATATCCACATGAGAAAGTACAATCTCAATCAATTTGCCTGGAATGGTAATATAATAATATGTAGTAATTTCTATGGTTCGATGTAAAAACAGCGCATGTGAATGAAAAATAATTGACTTAAGACCTAAGCCACCCTGTGAAACCGGTAAATAACAAGTATTGCGGTGTACCCGAATGAAATAATTCTTCCACAAGAAAATCCCGGTCAAAGTAGAAATACGTGCTACGGTTTTAGACAACACTGAAATAATTTGTATAATATGAGTGCATTTGCTATCAATGTACGTATTAAAAAACTGAGCTCTGAACAAAAGCGTATCAAAAATTCCGCGAAAATATTGAATATCTCTGCCAATAATTTGTATAAGCCGTTGATTATTTATGGCAATAGCATATTTTATAGTATGCAAGAAAATAATACCCAAATATTTAAATTGGTGTTTTTTAGTACCATATTGAACAAAGTTACCATAAAGCAATCTATTAGTGTGAAATATTTGAGCCTTCTCAAATTCATGCAGATCAGCAGAAATCATTTCAATTTCACATTTTGATCTAACAAAATATAGAGTATCGTCCAAATAATTAAGGACGGATATTTTGACTCCATTCAACGTAATACCTAAAAGCCTATGTTGCATATGATGAATATAAGGCATTAGTGCCAATGAAAAAATAAAACATGACAAAGCGTCTCCCTGACAAATGCCCTGCTGCAAAGCAGATGGAACATTAACCTCTTATTAATCATTATATGCAACTTACGATTAAAGTAACAGCGAAATAACAAAGGTAATATATTGTCAGGAAAATTCAAATTTTTCAGTATTAAACGCAAATAATCCAAATTTAAGGAATCAAAAGCATTAGACGCATCACCGACATAGATGGTAAAGTAATCAACTAAAGACTTGTTACAAGTATGAATGCTATCTCGAAGAAAGACTAACGATACGCGCCTTGGAAGCGTCCCGGCTATGCCAGTTTGTGCGGGATCCAAAGCTTTAACATATATAGTTTGAGACGATCCATAATAATACGATTCAAAATTTTATAGTCAGCGTTTATCAACGCTATCTATCTTAACTTTGATGAAAAGTTACTAAGATTAGGTTTGGGAATGAGCACGCGAATATATGAATTAAAGGAAGGGTCCAAAGGGCCTCCCAGAAGCATATGATTATAAGCTTCTGTTAAAATTTGGGCAAATTGAACTTTGAACTGCCTATAAAAGAATCTGCGTAATGCCATCAATACAGCTGCGGCGGATGTGTTTAACGCATCAATAGACTGAGTAACATCTTTAAAAGTAACATCCACCTATCTTTCTTCCCTGCTCAATCTCTAAAATGTTTTAGGAATCTTGTCGTACACAAAATTTATTAGGGCAGAAAGGTTTTCTCTGAACTAAAGTTTTATAGTGTGCCCGCATGGGTTGATAAAGGTTAGAAGTAATAAAACTATTAATGAATTGACCTTTAGCACTTTTATGTTCAGTTATCGGATCTGGATACGGATACGACGTTCTAAGATCCGGATCCTCGATTCTAAGATCCAGATCTGAATCTAAAAGTTGCTTAGAAGAAAGGGATCTTCGGTTCTGAAATGCGGTCTGGAATCTTGATTTTGGTTCTGATCAACCATTCATTATTTCATTGACGTTCAGGAACATAGTGTTTGTCGTTCGGAAGATATTTGTCAAGAAAGCTAATATCGATTTGTATCGAGGTGCCATCTGAATGTTTCCGTAGTGAATGAGTTCGATCCATATTCATGCCATGTGGACTTTTAGTAGACAAATACCGTGTGTGTTGGTTTTTTCGGGGTCCTCCCGTTTCCTCCCACTTTTTCATTCCACCAATTCATCATCCATCCGGCCTGAACCAAAGTTGCCTAAAAGACCTTAAAAATTCATATAGAATGAACCAAAGTTCCACCAGTTCCAGCAATCGCAAAATGTGTAAAGAAATTAGTGTTTCTGTAATCAGAGATAGACAATTCTGGATTCTGTTAAGCCTATGACTTTTATTGGAATAAGACGAAATTCACAAATATTTTGAAAAATAAATACTACCTATTTGTTTTATAATACTTCCCAAATATAGAAAAAAAAATCGAGAATATAACAGTTACATAGAAATAGAAAAAGAAAGAAAGGGACAAATTAGAAAATCAGAAGTTTGTAGGTTGTTTTATTTTTTCGTTTTCATTTACAGTCCATTATCCTCTATATTAGTGTTCATTAGGCCTGATGATGCAGCAGACAGCCAGAGGGGACAGGAAGTTGAGATTAGACACGCCCCCTCTCTTCTCCACTCCTTCGTCTCCCCTCTCTCTCTCTCAGACTCATCTCTAGAATTCCTTTAGAAATCTGATTCCTTGTTTGGCAAAATCAAGTAAACATGTTAAAAACAGAGTTTTCTTTTTCGCAAGGACTTGGTACTTACTCTCTAAAGTTTGAAGATTAACAACTTTTCAAGAGTTCTGTTTTATAACTCTAAAACTAATCTACAGAAATTGGACTTTCATTAGTTTATACAAAATGGATAATTAACAGGAATTGCTCCTCAGGGGATTGCATGCTTAAAACTTCGGGTTGCTTCCTGTGCGCGAGGTCACGGGTTGAATTCCCGCCGGGGTCCCTTGAACGGAGTGTTTCGTAGCCCACTTTACCAAAAACTGTAGGTCCCGCCCTTAGAGGCTTATCAGCTTATTTAGAAAGTTAATAACAATTCAAGTAAGCGAGCGAACTTAATACGGCAACTAATTAGCAAAATAAATGTATATAAAACTAGCTGATTTGCTCGCCCTTTGGTGTGGGTGAACAAAATTGGTTGGCAACACTAACAGTTGTGGTACTACTACCACCACCACCACTACTACTACTACTGTTGCTGCTAGTGATACAACTACCAATACTACTACTACTACTGCTACTACTAATACTTCTGATAACGCTATATTCATAGCTATTACTACTACAAGTACTGCCGTCAACGGGGGTTACATTGGGTCAAAAGTTATTTTTACTGTACTTTCTTTGTTATGTGTCATATCAACTCATTTTTTTCTGTCTTACATCATTTTTACATACTTTATAATAATGTTAATGGTAATTCGGAATCCATATGGGAAATACAAGAATTTAAATCCCATATAGATATGCCTAAATTGACCCCGGAAAAGGAAGTTTACTTCGGGTACAATGCTTTCTGACCTCATGACTCTAGTATTATGTGTATATGAGTACCATTGGATACACGAAAATTAACATTAAATCGTATTCTTTCATTTGATGGTGAAACCATGAAAATCGGTTAATATAATTATCCTAAACTTATTCATATTTCATTTTCTGTTTTCTAGGAACATTGACTACTAACTTTAATTTTCAATTGTATTGAAAATAAAGACTTCCTGCCAGGAAAGTGCCTGTATTTGAAACATCTAAATATCTTCAAATATCAAATAAGTAGTTTACACCTTTTAAAAGAAAGGTTTCCGCTATTTAAAAAGGAAAACCATATTACACGTTTGTTATGGAACATATTATAGGAATTTGAAATAACAGTTTTCTTCTGTTTTGTTTATGTTTCAGCCAAATTAAAGAAACCAAATAACCCAAATATCTTGAAATTCATAAAATAAAATAAAAAAATAACTTGAGAAATTATAATACTGTATATTGAGAATGAAACAAACGTGCAATATATTGTTTCTTTTTCGTTGCTGAAATATGAGATTAGTGAAGAAAAGAGATACAAATAATCCAAGAATAGGTTATCTTTACATGTCAACCATTTTACACAGAAACATATCGGTACGGTAAACTATTGGATAAAAGATCATGGAAAACTTCACAAAAATTATAAGCCTACATTTAATGTTGCGGTATGTCTGGATGTTTAAAAGTTATGACAATGCTCTATTGACTTTGAAAAATGATATACAGAGGATGGGGGAGAAAATCTATTTATCCCTGGCTACTATTCCAGGGGGGGGGGGGAGTGGGGGAGGATATTTTCCCTCTCTAACAGGTTATAGCTTTCTTTTCAGGAACTTTCAATGAGACTGGTAAGATTGTGTGTTCTTACTTACTCTATGGCTTACAGAACTCACAAGGTCATCGACGTAGTAACAAACGCTCTCCATAGGATTATATCCTGCCTAAGTAAGATCAAGCCAGTGTTCCTCGCAAATACCAACTTCTTGAAGATCCCTTCTAATGTTAACCTCCCAACGTAGTTACGGTCTTCCTAATGCTCTTTACCCCTCCGGTTTACCAACCACGATGGAATGAAATCTTCGTTTCTCTGCCATGACCGAGCTACATGACCTTCCCACTTTAGTCGTCGCGATTTCATTATTCTTACAATATAGGGTGAGTCGCAAAGTCCATGAAGTTCTTCATTATGCAGTCTCCTCCATTATTATCTCGGCCCGCATATCTTTTTCAAGATTTTATTTTCAAACACTTGTAATTTATGTTCATCTGCTGATGTTGTACTACAACTTTCGCAACCGTAAAGTATTACCGACAGAATAACTGTTTCGTATATTTTCAATTTCAACTTCCTTGATATTAATCGTGAGGTTAGGAGTTTCTGGACTGAGTATAAACATGCGTTGTCCGATACTAAGCGACTTTTTATTTCTTCCTTGACCTCGTTTTTGCTTGTTACATACACTCCCAATTATTACATTTGTTTACCTTCTCTTTGTTCTCATTCTTAATTGTTATGTGTCTATTTCCATTATTCTCTGTGTTTTGGCTTGTTATCATGTATTTTGTTTTCTCAGTGTTTACCTGCAGACCTATCTCATCGCAGGCTTCTACTAAGACATCGGTGTTACTTTGTAGTGCATCTATATCATCCCCTATTAAATCTACATCATCCGCGTATACGAACAGTTGATTCAAGCCATTCAATGTCATTCCCCTTTTTTTCCTCTTTTATTTTCTGAATCGCATATTCTAAAGCAAAGTTACCAGTTTTTCTACATTGTTGTTGGTCTTTTTGTGAAGGCCGTATTTGCCTATAGTGGGTCTTAGCGTTGAAATTACCCAACACAATTTTGGAACTTGTGTTTGACCGATTATACTTCGGTAATCGGTCAAACAGCCTTTCTAACTCATCGTAGAATATATCTTTGTCGTTATCATTACCCACCTCGGTTGGAGCATAGACTTTTAATAAAACCGTGTTGCCCCATCGAGTACGTATCGTAACATACGATAGTCTTTCGTTTACGAACTCTTTATTCTGCACCGCCGAAAGGATACTGTTCTTAATGAGAATTCCTGCTCCGAAATCGTGAGACTGTGTTCCCCCGTAGTAGAAAGTGTACTTGACCTGTGGGATGCTATCTTGACCCTCCCATCGAACTTCCGGTACCCACCATATCTGGTCAGCATTCCCCTATCCGCCACCTGCTGGGGAGGCCCCTGGTGGGAGACCAGTAACTCAGCCCGGAAGATTGTGTGTTTTAGTTATCAAAACAACCCAAACATACATGTCTAAAGAAAGAAAAAAGTATGTTGTGTGTAGACAAAGCTATTATTACTTGTGTCACAGCTAGTACTTCCAAAAAGTTACATGACAAAATCACTGACCAAAGTAAAAGTTGATCACACAATAGAGGAAAGTAACCAAATTTCGCCTAGCAGCCTAATTTCACCCACACTAGTTTTTCAGTTAGTATGAGTTTGAAATAATTGGAGTCGATCGTCACGTCCGAAGAAACCTGTGAACGGTAGATTTTCTGAAGATTTGAAGGGCGTGATGCGTCTCGTGATCGTTTGTAGTTTTTCTCCTTGTTGGATTTTTGCAGTGGTTCCCACGTTGTCTAAGAGCTATACTAAGAGTTGTACTAAGAGCAACTGTAAGCTTTATAGTAGTAACTATAAGCATGCTTAGTGAATGATAATTGAGCTATAACATTGAGTTAATATCGTACGTATTTATTCAATAGCCATAATATACATTGATAAGTTTGGCGGAAAAAAGCTTTACCCTGATGTGTGGAGAATCACATTTTCCAGTGTCAAGAGAGTCCTAATTTCACGCATCTGACGGGTCAAAATTTCCTATACCTAAGTGTAACACGATGCATTGTAGACCGTGAAGAAAGAGAATTAGTTTAAAAGAGCAGTGAACACACTGCAATTCAATGAAAATCGCGCAATATATTTGCTTTTTGACAATTATATTGTTACATCTAAGAGTGCGAGAGAAATTTGAAAAGAGGCAAATAAGCAACTTCTTAGAAGCAAAGCTAAAGGACTTTATTTATCAAGCAGAGATGGCAAAGGGGATGGCCACTGTAGCTATACATCAACAAGCACCAAATCTATTACTTATTACAACACAGAGTGTCCCAATAATGAAGAGCTGCACTTCCAAGAAAACAAGGACGAAAAGTGGGTTGCATGTAGAAAATGTCATGTTTGGTTCCATGAAAACTGTGTTGGTAAAGAAGCAAAATATTCGCTTTTCCCATGTTATATTTGGCTGAAATAACTAGAGAGTGATTTAAAGATAAAACATATTTCTTCTCCAGATTTTGTGTTTTGAACGTACAGTGAATCAGAATTTTTCTATTTACAGCCCTCGCGCATTTTTATGCATAATTAAATGTATAATTGTTCATAGTATTCCACTTTATGTTGTAAATAGATTTCCTTTCTTTTTTTAATGTTTCAGTCATTGTTGCTATTTATGTGACAACAGGCAGTGCGCGAAATTTGGCCATTTTTTTTTTCAAAAATACATTTTTGTCTTATTTTAGAAAATACATTATTTTTCTTGTTGTATGGATGAAATTATTGTCGAATCACAACATTTATACTTCAATGTTTGTAAAAGTTACTGCAATACTGACATTCGTGTTATGAGAATTACAATAGAATTTATGAGCATCCAAAAAGGAAGTGGGAGAAATGTGGATACTTTCCTCTAAATGTTTGGGAATTTTAATGAAATAAAAAACAAAAAAGGCCGAGAGCCGTATCAAAAATAGAACACATGCTGTTAGACTATGGTTTTCGAAATGATTAGGGCTTAGAGTCATGGAAAAGTCAGGGTATTCTGGTCTCTGGAGTACAAAACCTATAGGAACCCTGATAGTATGAACTTTATATTTATTTGCACCTCTCAATCGTTAAAAGCAGTGAAAGTCTAGAATAGATTCATTTATATGTACTTCTGCACTTCTCAACAGTACAGAAATTAGCGTTTCGCTAGTGAGAATAAGCATTTCAGGAAGGTGTTATCTGTTTATGAAAATACATTATTCGGAGTGAGGAGCCAGAGAAGAATACCCTTCAAAATCTGCCTTTCATGTACAATCCAGCGATACGTAGCTTTCATAGAGGTATAGCTTTCTTATTGAAAATTGTCCTGTATTTCATATTAAGCGTTATTGTGGCATATATTGGACAGAAGGAAGAGTACCTACTATATTTAAGGGTGTTATTTACGTACAAATTCCAGTACATATTATTTCAAAATTTATATCTCAAGAATATCGAAAATATTGCCAATAGTTTAGCAAAGGTAACAGCTGACCTGGTAGCCATTTGGGTACGGCGCTCCACAAGCGACTCGAAGCTCCCGGGTTCAAATCCCGGCTGGGGCATAGATGTTTGTGATTGTGGATTTTAACTAGAACGTGGCAGATAATCGTGACGGACCAAAGTCAAAAGTTACTAGAATGACCTATACAAAATAAAGTTTACCAAAGCAAAAGGAGCACTGTGAGTAAATAATTATTCATTGCAGAGAGAACGGAAACCATTTACACTCTCTAAGGTAATATTACTGTAAATCATACAGTGCCAAATCTCGGAAGAAGATGAATTTTTCCATCTGCATGCAATAACGTGAGTTGAGCACGAAAATTTGTTCTATCATATTCTGGTACTGAGGACAAGTTGAGTCTTAGACCCCAAATTATCATATCATCAAATGTTTTGTTAATTATATTCTAATAAGTTAAGTATTACGTGAACAATATCAAGTAATTAATCCCCCACCCCCTGGAAAGATAATTCGCACACTGATCATATATAATAATGATATTCTCCAGCGCAAATAAGGTAAGGTCAAGGTATCCCCTGTTCGGTGTGTACTCGACCAACGGTACGAAGCGTGATGGGGTGGTCAATCCCACGCTCGATCGCCTTTACCTCCCAAAGTACCCTTAAATACCAAGGGTACTCTTGTAGTCAATTTGATAGAAGGTTGAGTGCACCTCAGAGCGCCAGTTGTGAGCCCTGAAGAAAATCTCCAGTGTCCTGACTGTGATTTGAACCCAAGCCACCCGATTCTTAGTCGGATACGCTTCTGCCTGAGCCAAGACGACTCCTCCAGCGCAAATACAAAGACTATTGTGATTATATAAAATGACCGTATTACAAAACAAAAAATGACCGTTTTGTAGTACTAGCCTAGTTATACTTTCCCCAAGAAGACAAATCAATATTCTCAAAGTTTACATTAAAACAAAATGAACCATCTCTTGTGCTAAAGTCATTACAACTTCTTCGACACAAATTTCACTTTGAGGTTCTCCTTCTGGCCAATAAAATATTGGCATCCCTACTACACTATTTTTTTATTTTTATTTTTTATGATATCGGGCAAATTTTACGCACATATCTTGGAGGTGGTCCTTATGGGTATGACTGCTTGCTGTTACAATCCTAACGTAATATTTATTTGTTATTTTTAGAGAAAGGCACACAACAAGCTCTTTGTGCAGTAGGTTCTAAGTTTCCAATTCTATTTCAAGTTCAATTTCTTAATCGTGTTGTATACTGGTATTGGTGCTTTCGGGTGGAACATCTAGTATCATGACAACATCACATCCCTCCGATTCGTCCTCCTCAGAAGTAGCCACTTTTAATCTCACAAGAATATACCACAATACAATGTCCCCAAAGTAACCCCAAGAAAATATAGAAATGCTCGAAGTAACTCCAAACTAGCAGAGAAAAAGGGTCTTGTAAAATTATGTTAAATGAGGAAAATATTTTTTTACAATGTCCAGCTCCCGCACGTAACGAAAAGTAAGTTATTTATTAGTCTTCCTATTTTCGCGTTACAGCGTAACACGATTTTTCTGATATTGAAAACAATTTTGACAGAAAAAAAAATTGCTCTTTAGCAACATTTTTTGTTTTGCTATCTGAAACCATATAAATAAACAAGTACCAATACTAAGTGAACATAGCCACAAAAACTCAGACTTGTATCACTCGTTGACAAACAGTAAAACTTGTCAAACCTTGATCTGTCAGTTTTACCCAAAGTAACCCCGTATCCAAACTAATCCCCGATTACGACACTACAAATACTACTACTACTGATACTACTACTATTTTTTATTACTACTACTATGACGACGACGACGACTGCAGCTACTAATACTACTACAACTACTATTACTACAACGACTACAACTGGAACTGCAGCTACTACTACTGCTACAACTATGATTGCAGCTATTACTACTGCTACTGAAACAACAACTACTACTATTACTACTATTTGTAGTTACTCATATCTTAGCTATTACACTTTCTTTAAATCTTACATTAGTAACTCAATCGAAATGTAAATTAAAAATTTAAATAATTACTTTGTGATTTCTATTTTGCAACAATCAAAATTTGAATTTAAAAGAATCTTAAATATTTATTTATTCCATTGTTATTTAAAATTAAAAATGGTAACAGTGGGATGACTTGTTATATTGTCATTAATTATTCTTTGTCCCAAGGAACACGCATGCCAACAAATATCAAATCCAGCTCGTTTCCGAGTTTCACCCCATCCCGTTTCAACCCCTTTGTGGAAAGAGGGCAACCATTTCATGCCGTTGTTAAACCTTCTATGTCCTAAGGAATATGTGTGGCAAACTTTGTTCAAATCCGTCGGGCGGGGTGAAATTGTATAGCGTTCGAATAAACAGACAGACTTTAAATTTTATATAGATTAGTTAGCGGTGCTGAGAAGAAATAATTTATATGTGAAACGTTTTCTTACTCTTATTTTAGTCTCGTGGCGTTGTTCTTAATTGTCTTGATAATTATTGTTAGTAACCATAGTGGGATTTATTCTGGTAATAAGTAACAGTGATAATTGGCAACTATAGTAATTCTAAGGATCATAATCGTAATAGTAGCAGTAGCAGATTTAGAAACAATAGTTATATTTTAGTATCGTTATATAATTTTGATTCGAGTAATATTTTGTGTCCACATTATTCTACTTATACTACTGTCTGCACTCATTCTGCAGGTAGTACTGGATGAACTGGAATTTCGGGAATTTATCTGTTATATGTGAGGGCTACATATTGTGTCAGTTGACTATATATTTGATTCTGTCAGTAAATTAAACTAAAAATTCACAAATTATTCTTTAGTTAATTGAAGTTGCAAAAGCAAGACAGACTGAAAGACACTCACACTTGCCCCATATTTCCTAATAAAGTTGCGTTCTTTTCTGACCACACTGTATCTATCTATCTGGCTACCTATATATGTTGAAAAGCTCCTGAAAATCATGATAAAACAAGGACAGCAGTACTCTCTGATGAAGCAATCCTGATAATTTCGTATACAATGTGTGTGTGTCTCAATTTCATCCCGTGTGGGCGTTGTATAGAAGATCCGTTGTTTGGAAACAGGCGTGTCAGATGTAGTAACCTCACTTTACAAAAAACTTCTCAAGTTCTCTCTGTTTCTCTCTTTGGAAAACAATCTCTTTTGTGAAACGTTGACAGCAGATGACCTTAGATGTGGGTTAATATTTCGATTCTACCTAAACAATAGGTCTTCTTATTTCCAAATATATTTCTATGGGGTTGAAAGTATGATGATATAGCATTCTTTGTGGATTATATTTTAAAGCGTGAGAGAGAAACCTCCAAAGTGCTAAGCAAATTAAAAAAAAAA
>JAGDQP010007770.1:0-65824 GCA_022664845.1 Lepisma saccharinum | reverse complement strand
CTGCTCAGGAACGAAGAAAATGATCAAAACTGACCAAAAAATAACTTATAATTCCAAAAAATGACATATACAACCCTATCGAGCACATGTGGGATATAATTGAACAGGCTATTCGTGCCCAGGATCCTTCACCTGAAATAACCACCAAAGTTTGGACGGCAATCGAGACTGAATGACTGCACATCTCTCCAGTTGACTACCAGTGACTTGCCGCGTCCCTGCCACGACGAGTTACTGCACTTCCCCTTGCTCGAGGGGGTCCTAGACGTTATTATGTAGGTACCCCATGACTTTTGGCAATTCAGTGTATACAGCTCTGTTAACAGTCTGTTGAAGTTATCTAGCCTATATCACTCGGAAAGGCTTGAGCAGGTAGCTCAATTACAAGGTACCTAATTAGTTATACAATTCATAGATGTAGGTGAGAAAATCAAGTGTTCTTATCATACGCGATACAAACGCCAAACATGACGTTACGATATACTCATTTTCTATAGTTGTGTATTTTCGGCCTGGAAAAAAATATATATACGGTCAGGGTCTTAAACAAAAAATTGCGCGGTTTCAGCAATGTCTTATTTAAGATAGCTATAAAAGAAATGGAATGATATTAGAATTTCAATTTCAGATATTTTGGATCCATTGTTTTTTTTTTCCTGTACCCTTCAATCCATGGGGTTGTATTATACTTCGTTTCTTGTGGTGCTCTTACGCACTTACTTATCAGTTCCTTAATCAGAAAGTAGCATATCTTATAGTCCTCTGTTTAACTGGGGGTTCGACAGTGGTTCTCTGCCAACGCAGACCATAATTCCAAAAGTATTGTAATGTTGTG
Source organism: Lepisma saccharinum (assembly GCA_022664845.1). Classification (NCBI taxonomy): domain Eukaryota; kingdom Metazoa; phylum Arthropoda; class Insecta; order Zygentoma; family Lepismatidae; genus Lepisma; species Lepisma saccharinum. Next base: position 64,989 of record JAGDQP010007770.1, on the reverse strand, counting down.
AATTACCAGCCGGGATAAGATGGGAAAGAATAATCGACGAAGCAGCCTTCATAGTTCGAACACAAAATCCAATCCGTGATCCTCGTGTCGAATTCAAGCCCATATACGCATGGCTTTTTCTACAGGAACAGCCTTCGTGACTTAAAAGGAATAGTAAAATACTCTTCAATGTCAACATGGATCGATAATTTAGTGGTTAGAGTGACGAGCAACAAATTGGAAGGTCCAAGGTTCAAATCCGGCTGCAGACAGATGAAAAATTTACAAACAACTTAATACATCAACATGAAGGCACTGAATAAATTCCTACTAAATATTTATATTAATACGCAACAGTTTTCCGTTCTCGGTTTTCGCCCACCGAAACTGCACTCATGGGGATTTTCCCGTAGACATCCCCAATAATGCCTTGCAGGCATCCCCTGGACAATGATGGAATATCCAATGGAGATCCCAATCATGATACGGGAAACTCAGTTTCGCGACCAACGCGAACATTTTGACGTTCTAGGAAAGACTCGTGGGATGTCCCTTGGACATCTGAATATCCGGGGAAAGCCGTCTCTTGAACCCTTGTACTATATGGGTTCCAGGTCGCTTTTCTAGAGAACAATTTCAAGGGTACAGAGGAAGAGCAAACACGGTCCAAAATACAAGCTTTCTAGGTGTGGTGTGGTCACGTGTTGAAATCCAGCAGAGATCCATTGAACGCAGTAGTTCGGAACCCAATTTACCAGAAGATGTAGGTCCCGTCCTTATGACCTCACCAGCTTGTTTAGGTCGTTTATAACAATTCATTCACAAGCTTTCCAGGGTAATGGAAAGATATTTCGCAACATCTTTTTTTCTTTGCCCTTTAGACTACTCGATTTCTTGACACTTAGTTGCTTTTTCCGCTTTGCGACCTGCAATATTTCAGAGTTAAAACGGGTCAGGTTTTAGGCCATGCCATTTATATCTGGGTCACCAGAAGTAACCCGATTCCAGCTCAAGCATGTTTAAGAAAGCTATGAAAGGAATGGAATGATACCATGATCTTAATTTCAGATATTTGGAACCAGTTGGCATTTTCCTTGTACCTTTCAATACGTAAGATTGTGTGATACTTCGTTGCTAGACGTTTCTTGCGGTGCTCTTTCGAACCCACTTATGAGTTCCTTAATCATAAAATAGAATACATTATAGTTCCCTGGTTAGCTGGGGGTTTACAAAGGTCCCCTGCCAACGCAGACTATAACCCCGAAAGCAATGCCACGTTACCACACTGCCATGTGTCAGCAATATTGTCAATTACCAGACGGGACAGGATGAAAGAGCAAAATCGACGGAACAGCCTTCATAGCTGTAAAATAAGAGCCAATGCGTGATATCAGTATCGAATTAAACCTTTTACTTCAGAAACAGTCTTCGAAACATGAAAGAAATAGTGTAATACAAGTCACTATTAGCATGCATACATAGTACAGTGGTTAGAGTCACAAACTACAAAAGACGAATGAGAAAATCCCAGGAACTAACCCCACCGCAGACTTTTGGAGAATATACAAACACTATAAAACTTCTTCATGAAAGCAATGAACAAATTTCAACTAAATATTATCTTTATGTATACTAATAGACAGCAACCATTGTTCATTTTCTATTGGCTCTCCGAAACTTTCCTCATGGGGATTGTCCCCAATACGTCCTGCAGGCATCCTCTGGGCAAAGATGGGATACCCTTTGGATACCCGTGAGATTTATTTAGAGTGTCTTATAACGTCCTCTTTGAAATCCCATATAAGACCCATCATGTCCGGGCTTCCCATGAAATCCAATTTTCGGGACCAAGATTGACATTTAAACGTCCCGTGGATGTCCTAGAGGAGAACAATGGGATCAATGTGATGTCCCTTGGACATCCAAATATCGCGGGTAGGACGTCCCTTGAACGTCTTTGTGCTATTTCAGTATTTTATAGAAAAATAGCTCTCCTAAAAAAGCGTTATTTACAGATACCGACTTTTGTGAAACACCCCTCAATTGGACTGAATATTGACGTCCTCTACTATTTCAGTTCTTGGAGATAAGGCAGCACTTTTACAAAAACATGATTTACTGGAATTCAGTTCCTACTAATTATCCCATAATAACTCTTCACTGAGTCCCTTGGAGTTGAAAATTGCGAAAGAGAAATCAAAAGAAGACAATACAATTATATCTTGCCAGTTACTTTGTGAGAGAGATTAATTTACGCCATACCATATGAGCCGAGGTGCTTGGGGTCCTCAGTCCAATCGGCTTGTAGCATTCGGGATTTGAGGTGGACAAATACAGTGTGCGTTGGTTTTCTCGGGGTTCTTCCGTTTCTTCATTCCACCAATCATCCAGTTGGCCTGAGCTAAAGTAGCCTAAATGCCTTAAAATAAATTCAAATTCAATCTATATGAAATTTATAAAACTCATAGATTGGAACGAGGCGAGGTTAACCATAGCTTTAATTGATATTAACCATAGCTGAGTTAACCGTATTTTAACTCAGATCTCTGTACTACCTGTCTGCTAACATTGTCAATGTTATAGTGTGCGTGTTTGTGTTTTTATCCCATTTTGTGTATGTGAGTGTGTTTTCCCCCTAGGTATATCTATCTATATATTTGGTATTATATTGTGGATTCATTATACTCGTAATAGTTTATACGTATATTTATAGTTTAATGGCGAAACGAATAAATAATAGAGAAAGCGAAATAAATAAATACACGCCTTGAAAAAATAATCAGAAGTTGCAACCTTGTTTAATTCTGGACGATATTCGAGGATACTAAACGTCTCAATTTCTCCTTTCGCTCGACCAAAGTCCACAAAACATTACGAGAATTTCAATTTCGGTAAGGCGGAGGAAGAAAATGCAACGAAGCTAATCCAAGAATCGTGAGCTGTGCTGCGAGATTGTTTTGCCCGCTCCTACTCGCTCCGCAACATGTGATTTGCGGCCACCTTCCACATTATGATGAACTTCTTTCTACTTGCAATTAACAGAGGTAATGAACACAGTAAAATTGTAAAATTCAGGACTACTACTATTTCCTGTAAATTCATACTATTTTCTACTTAAAAGTGATATAATATAGTTGAATGGTACGAGCAGTGGCGAAGCGTGCCATAAACAAGTGGGTAGAAAATGTTAAAAAAAAAAACTCTTTAGGGAAATCAAAAGTAAAAGAAAACTAATTATATATATATATATATTTGAAAATATAGCATAATATTGAAAAACAAAATTGACAAATATGTTTCTACGAACTGTGCAACTTGCTTACTTCAGTTAACTTCTGGCGTATAAATTCAAAGCATGAACCCTGTAGTCAAATAATTACACCGTGGACTTCGAGAAACGCTGGAGAGGAGGAGTGAGTTGGAACCTATCTACGCAACTAGGCAAATAGCTGTATGTGGCCTTCGATAGGAATTTCATTCCTCCACGGAAATAGCAAAGTTAAAGACACCAGGAATCGAAAGTTTGAAAGTTCCAAACTTCCACTTTCGTCTCGGCAATGTCATCAGTTTTTCTCTGTAACTAGTTCCCCTACTACTCGTAAAGAATGAACTCGATTTGCGCGGGAATTTTATTTTCACTACTGCAGATGTTAATGTTCATTATGCAGCGACAGCCAGTCCAAAATACTTTAGCCCAACAGTTTAAATTCAGTAATCTTTCATTGCATAAAAGTGGCTCGATTTTTGTTTTAGTTCTTGATTTCAACGAAAAACATTGAAGAAAATATACAAGTATATAATAAATAAAGAAAAGATATAAATTATCCTAGATTTCCAAATTAGCTACACAAAATAAGAGTCACTCAGCAAGAATCAATCCGCTTTCCACGTACTGTACACAGGTAAGTCACAAGCTGATTTTGGGAACGAAGTTTTCCATCCTCCACATATTTTTTTGTTTTTTTTTTTACTTTTTTTTCAGAAAATGGAATAAATGTTCTCTATGTCATTAAATATCGTTTCTGACAACCTAGTACTCAAGAAAATGTCTACAGCGATAAATATTTTATTATTATTATTATTAATTTCTATTCAGTTCCCATGTTGAACAACAATATGCTTTTGTACAACGTTTTATTTCACTGCCCGCGAACAGCTAATGCCTGTGCTATATGAAGATAGACGTGGCTTCTATCATAGCGTGTGACCAGCATGCCACAGGCAGCGAAGCTCTTTAGCGTTCTTGAGTGCAACAAATACGGCCGTGATCACGAGTCACGTGTCAAGCTACTCAAGACCACTGAAACAAGACACGTTGAGGACTGTCTCTCCCTGGCCTGCTCGAATCTCAGTCACCTGTCGTCTGCTGCTACTTCAGTTCGCTATAGAGTGTAAGGTGATCGAAAGCAATCAGCCATTTTGGAGCTAATAGAAGCGTTTACAGTACTTTTGAATGCTGAAGAATATAGCATGTTTTACATACTTTCCCCCCTTATTTTTCACATTATAACCTGCATGTTACAGAAGGAAATAAATAGCTTATATTTTGATGATGAAAGTCAAAATCAAATTAAAGCTTATTAGCAGTGAATACAAAAGTATTTAAATTTATTTATTAAAAAATTGGGAAAACAGGGTCTATCCTGTCTATCCCGAGAATTCGCTACTGGGTACAAGTATATTGTAGCCGAGCCATCTTAGCCTAAAATGATGTGGTCATTAAAAACCACTTTATAAGCCTGAAACTTTCAATACATAAACATTTAGTTGTAGTGGAACACATACTAAAACCCCCGCCCCAAATCAAGCCGGTGCTACTTCTGGAAAATGATGGCCAAAATTTCGTTTTATTTTTCTTAAATCTTCGCGAAAACTAAGCGTCACATCGAAAATTTTGAAATAGGTTTATTCAGCATAAATATATATGTCATATAATTTTATGACAATCGGTTTAACTTTTGTGTCATTTTGTGGCTTCTGGGTCGATGAAAAGAATGGTCTTAACAACAAAGATTTGTGATTTTATGCTGAACGAAACAGTTTACATTTTTGAAGTGCTGCATGGTTTTTGTGAAAACTGGAAATATATGAATATCGGTCGCCATTTTCCAAGATGACAGCGATAGCCCAACTTTCAATTTTAGAGTCTTTTCATATGTTATTTGGGTGAGGAAATACTTTCTATTAACTGATCTAAAAATTTTGGATTCAAAAAAAGTTATGTTCGTCTGATGTCATTTTGTGGCTTTAGGATTGGTCAAATGAGAAAAAAAAATAATTACAATAAAGATTCATAATTTTATGCTGGACAAACTTCATTAACACTTTTTCAATGTGATGTTTAGTTTCAGTGAAAGTGAAAAAAAAACGAAATTTTGGCCATTTTTTGGTTGAAAAGGCTGACATTAAACGGTTTTATCAACTTATAAAACACGTATGTGCTACTGGGGTAAACTCGATTGATTTTTAAACGAAAGAAGTGTTGCCAAAATTTAAACGCGTTTTACTCAAAAACTTTATTTTCGTCATAAGGTTGGTTTCTTCGGGCAGAGTCACACATACAGATGCTTATCAGAATAATGGAAACACCTGTAGTTGGCAACACGTCAGATGTATGGGTTGGCAGTGGTGTCGTGGCGACCGCAGCGCCGGACTGCTGGTGGTGGTGTGTTAGGTCGGTCTCCATACTACGTCAGGCGTCGTGGAACAGGAGTGTGTAGTGGCTGCAGCAGACGGAGGTAGTGTAAAATGGGAGACCTCTCAGAGTTTCAAAGAGGGCAAATTGTTGGTGCGCGGTTATGTGGAGTGAGTGTGACGGCAGTGGCTAGTGTGTTAGGTGTGTCGCCAGGGACAGTGTCGAAGGTGATGACGGCCTACACAACACACGGGAAAACCACATCGGGGAAGCGGAACAGTGGGCGGAAGAAAAGCATCAGTGACAGGGCACGCCGGGTATTAAAGTGCATTGTCACGCGGAACCGTCGAGCCACTGCGGCGCAAGTGACGGAGGAACTCAATCAGCACCTCCCCCAACCTGTTTCGACAATCACAGTCCGCCGCGAATTACATGACATGAACTTACGGTGTCGTGTTGCACGGGCCAAACCTCTCATCAGGGACCAGAACGCTTTAGCACGCCGCAAATGGTGCCGCGACCATGCAACTTGGACCGTTGACGACTGGAAACGTGTGGTATGGTCGGATGAGTCACCATTCACCCTATTCCAAACCACGGGCCGTGTTTATGTGTGGAGAACGCCCAAAGAAGCGTATGATCTGCAGTGTCTCCGCCCAACTGTGAAACATGGCGGCGGCACGGTGATGCTGTGGGCCGCAATATCATGGTTTTCATTGGGTTCTGTGGTCACACTTCGCGGACGCATCACTGCCAACGATTATGTCGCAATTTTAGGAGACCACTTGCATCCTATGGTCCGGATGTTGTTCCCGGACAATGACGCCATATTCCAGGATGATAATGCACCCATTCACACAGCTGGAGTTGTTGCAGCGTGGTTTGAGGAACATCGGGATGAAGTTCAACACCTCCCCTGGCCCGCCCAATCCCCAGATCTTAACATAATTGAACATCTGTGGTCCATCTTGGAAACACGACTCCGGCGACGATTTCCACCTCCATCCTCTCTCACAGAACTGGCCGATGCCCTGCACGAGGAATGGTGTAATATTCCACTTGCTACCATTCACGACCTCTATGCCTCCATCCCACGTCGCATCAAGGCTGTTCTGAAGGCGAAAGGTGGCCCGACACCATATTAATCTGGTAAGTTGCACTTTCGTTCAGGTGTTTCCATTATTCTGATAAGCATCTGTATATATTTATGATGAAATAAGGAAGAGGAAAGATAACTTACAATTTATAAGGCATGGGCAAGCCTATGTGAACTTCACACAATAGAGAAATTGCAACGTTCCGCCGAAGACGTGTTCACTTAATAGAAGAAGAGACGGACAAAGACTGGTGCTAGGGAGCGGCCATGTTTCCAACCATATAAACTGAATCATAAAATGAATTAATTGTACTTAATGAGACTCTAATAATTGCAGCCTCGATAGTGGTAGTTGTACTAATTCTATGTTTTAAGAACACGAGGAACGTAACAACTTGATCGAAAATGCTGGTAGGCCATTGACTGCACTAATTTCTTCCGAATATCATGCATTTAATTGTTTGTTAGTTAATCGTGTTCTCGGAAATGACGCATTTTAAAATATTGACTAGAGAGCTCTGTTTTCATGATCATGGTCTACAGGATGGACCAAAAGTAGTGCATCGTAGAGATAAAAATATATTCACAATGTTTTCAATGTGATTGCCTCCAATATTAAAACATAACTGTAGACAAGTAAATGTTCACCTGTAACAAGTATTGTAACTGTTAGTAATCAAACCTGCACCAAGAAATTTAACAGTAAGTAATCAAATTCCTATGGTGCAGGACTTTTGGCTCACACTGTATTTATGTATAATCTTGTAAGACCAATGAATAATAGCAATTGTTGAAATAATAATTTTATTGAAATTAACTACATACAATTTATTTCACAAAGTGTCTTTTTAAACTTAATATATGTTATTCCATAAAGAGATCCGTTTATTTTATGTATAAAAAGAATAACGGTACCCATAAAATTTAAAAAAATCGTTTGTTCTTGTCTCGTGGTTATTATAAAGAAACATTTGTTTCCTGTTTATAATGTACGTTGTAATTTTGCATATTCTTTTCAGTGCCCAGTATATTTAAAAAAGAGCGAGCAATTAAAAAGACTGGGCTAGGCGCACAATAAAGCGTTGTTATTATGAAAAGTAGTGATGAAATTGAAATTCGAGTAAGCTAAATAAACGTTCGCCTCCGTGCAGTGTCCTTTTTCATCACTTAATAACTTCTTTTCCCCCCTTACGATTTTTCCTCTGGTTTATGCAGCTGTGCAATGGTTTCTGAAAAAAAGAGACAGAAAATGTAATTAGTATTAAAATATTATTATTACACTATGATAATAAATTAGTGTATTATTAACATTACATATTATTGTGCTGTACAGCAAATATTATATTTTGGACGGACCATTTTAGTAGCTTTTGACTTCGACTCCTCTCGATTATGTAATTACAATGTTTGTTAAAATCCACAAACATCATACCCCAGGCTGGAATAGAACCCGCGCAGATTCTAACGATTGTTCATCCATTTTGCTATCCTCATGTAGCTCAATCCGTAATGTATCAAGGACAACAACAGCATCACAAGTGAGCGGCAAAGAGGATGTTTAGTCATTGTGTTCAGCGAGAGCATTTGTGAATTTCACTGGAGTAAATCTAATGTATCTACTGTAAATGGTAAATTCTTTGTGTATTTTATGTACAGTGCATTTCATAAAATTGTGTTATCTTGTACTATTACCCCCATCTCTCTTTCGGTCTTCTGTCATTCTGCAGGACATTTTTCGATTTACCACAGTTAAGCTATAACGTAGAATAAAGAATGTCCCCAGACAATCGTATTCAATCGAGCTTCTACTATATTTCACAAACATCGAAACTGATAAAAAGTTTCACGACGTCTTATACTATTATTACACTGCCAATAAAGCACAAAGAAACAAATCAGAAAAGAGTGTTTTACCGGTGACAAAATTTGAGGTTAATTACGGGTGCTCTCGAATTTCCTCGCTGCTGTAATATCAGTAAATTGCTTAAACTCTCTTCCTCTAGGTTGTAATGTACGTAAAGGCGCAGTTAGCATTATTTCCAAAACCAAAACTGAAATCAACAATATCACCTACCAGTGCAAGCCCAGCTCTGATTTTTCTTTTAAGTGGAACTCTAAAACTAATAGCTTCAGTTGCAAGAGTCGACACCTCTTATAAAAAAATGTCTGTGGTTCCAAAGTGAAAGTTTGAAGCAATGTCTTGAAAGAAGCAAAGATCCACACTAATTTTCCGTGACTTTTTAAAATGAAAGTCCCTGATCCTTTACATGTTAGCTTAATTCCCTGACTTTTGTAGGTCAGTGGGAATCCCATATACTGACGTTTAAAAAAAATTACAGCTGTATTAGTTCATGAAAATAAAAGTTGGAGTCAAGTTTAAAGAAAAATGTAACGTTTTGTGTATCAAGCCTTGAAATTACCATTGTGTACAATTTAAATTAACGCTCTCGAAACAAGGTGAGTTTACACATACGCTTACCCATATATAAGTCTAAGGTTAGTTTCTTAAATGCTCTATTTTCAAAGTAAGATTATTTCGATCTCAACCTTTAGCAAAATTGTTCCAAGCACATTAATAAAATACGCCCCCTCTCCCTCCAAAAATAATTAAATTAAACATAAAGTCTTCAAGAATAAATTTAAAAGCTTGTTTCGTAATACGAATCCCTCTTTTGAAATGCAACGAATGTAACATTTGGTCTCATAAAATAGGAAAGGATTAAGCTTACTCAATTCAATCATCTCAGTAAAAATATAAACCCAAGTAAAAATTCAGATGTCTGCAGCATATAGAAAATTTGAGGGAGGACAGGCATGACGTAGCAGTCAGAGAATATTATAAAACCGGAATTACAGCAGCATCACATTTTAAAGTAACGAATGCAGGATGAGAGAGGAATGTAAAGGCATTGTCATTACCCTTTCATTGCCGTTCAGAGTCGATGAGACGCTATGAAAAATAATTCTCATTGTAGTGTAATAAATGGCGAAGTGGATCATTATTTATATAGTGCCGTACTTACTTTGTAGTGTTCATTATATGTGAAGTAGAAACGTTCAGTCTTACTGAGTATGCAGGGTTCTTGTTTTCAGATAGCTCGAAATTATATGACTCACCTTTCTCATATCATCCTGCTCAGGAGCTGAATTACTGCACTCTTTCAGATTGATTCTTTTGTATCTCTTGAAACTTATCTCCTTGACTTTTCTCAGCTACTCGACGACTCACTCTTCTTCGCATTGCCTGAAAATGCATAACATATGTTAGTTACGTGAAACAACGTAGGAAAAATACAGGAAATTATGGTAGGCCTACCAGCCACAAACCAAATCATAAATAGTACTGGTGAAAATGAATTGTGCGATAGTGACGCACTAAGTTAATTATGACACAGAAGTATGAAAGTTGTACTTAACCTCTTCGGTCCCAGGAAAAACAATTTTTTTTAACACCTTCAGTCCCAGCGTCTCCTTGAGGCGACATGAAACACAACAATAACAAATAATTATTGTGTGAAAGCGCAATGATACTTTCTGTTGTTATCTGATCCTATTTTTAGAACAAGGTTGGAGTTAAGTAAAAAAAATGTTTTGGCGGTGTTTGAGTTACTATGGTCTGAAGGAGCGTAGTGAGAATTTGATTTATCGAGAAGACAACAGTTTTTGTCGTCCAGACATGCTTAGGATATTATTTTGAAATTATTTTTTTTCTACCATTATGTCATTTGTTCATGAATTTGAAGTTAAATATTTGGAGATTTTAAATAAATATTCGAAATTTGGAAAACGTAATGGCAAGTAGGGAGAACAGTGTTGCAAACTTTAGTGTCTCCTGTAGGAGACATTGGGTCTCTAAGCTTAGTTAAGGAATTGGAAGTAACGTTGCGTTTCTATTTCTAGAAGTTACATTTAGAGATTTTTTAATTACAATAAATTTATTTTTTTTACTTATTTTTCTCCCCATAGACTATCATATTTTGGGGGGTTATCTTTTACTTTCCTTTGGTTATGGACTTCCATCACAGACCACTATTATATTAATTTTCAATATGACCTTTTCGGTTTCCTATTTCGTCAGTTTTTGATATGAGAGGAAAATTCGTTTTCATCCACATGACATGTATATCACTAACATATAATAAAATGACCTGTAAATTCGTAAGAAACATCTGCAGGGAGTCTACAAATTATCTTACTAACCCAATTTAAATGAATTTAATGAAGGCATGTAGACATCTTTGGATCAGCACGAATGGATGATAATGGTAAAATTTGTGGGATGAAGAGAGTGGAATGAAACAGGTGAGTCCTGATAAAACCCACGCACACGATGTTCGTCCAGCATAGAGCCCACATGCCCGGAGCGGGAATTGATTCAAGGACACCACGAAGAAGAGGCGGATGCTCTACCACTGAGCCACCACAGCCCCATAATTACTTCAAGTGCTTTTATCAGAACAGAGTGGAGACGAAATAATGCTCATATGGAATGGATGAAACAACTCACAAAGCTTTCCCGACCGATCCAACGGATTCTTTTTCGTCCTTACTATCGGACATTGAAACGAGACAAAAAGTAAAAAACTCAGTTTTTCTTGAGGTTCCATGGGCAAAAAATGCAACACGCACACAGGCGTCCTGAGATGGTGAGGGAAAACTACGTGAGCCGCTTCCGCATTGAATAAAACTACACTACATTAGGTCCACCCATTATTCCTTTATTTAGGGGCTAAGTTAAAGACATTTTGTTGAAAAACCTGTGCATTTTAATGGTTATTGATTTATTTGATGAACTGTAACTGATTTGTATGGGGTGTTTACAATATATTTTAATTTTGTTGCATTTTTTTTAAAATTCGTCAATTGACGGGTTGATGAGCTTGATGGTGATTGTATCGAAATTTGATCTTACCGATGACGAAGATCCACCCTACGTCGACCCAAACCTAGAAGGGCCAAATGCGAATGAAGATAAAGAGGAAGACTATGAAGGTCGAAATGAAAGTGATAGTGTTGTATGTTCAAATTCTGATGTCAAGGAATGAGAAAGACGAAACATTTCGAAAAGAAAGGAGGAATACCCTAAAATTGTTCTCTGAAATCACAGACACTTGTAAAGAGCAGAGGATCAGTTGATGAAGTTGTAAGGAATGATGCCATGGCAGCTGCTTTCATAAAATGTTAAGAAACTTGCTACTCTCGTCTAATTCAAAGAGGCTTCGCATCCAATGGATATGGGTCAACGCTGGTCAAAGAAAGAAAAAAAGTAGGAGACATTCAGCTACCTTCAGTTGTCAAATCGTATTCCTAAAGTATGGTAAATGTCAATCTGATTGGAAAAATATTTGGCGTGTGTAGAATAAACGCTCAAAGAGTTCGAATGATGATGCATTTCCTGGCTTCTCCATCGCAGCTTCCCGAATTTAATTTAGGCGAAAGCTAACAAGATTGCAAACGATAACGATAGAGATTAAAGTGAGAAGATAAGAGGATTTGCTTATTGACGATGAGGGACAAGAATAATTTAGTGTTCCCGATACAGTCCTCTTCCTATACGATCTAAGCATCCACAAGCTACTGTTCCAAATCTACCTGACAAACTGAGAAGAAAAAATGACCTTCAACTTCCAGAATTTCCTTCGCAGGTTAAAAAGAACAGATACCGCTTATCAGGATGTTCGCCTAACTCTGCCAGAATTTTATGTTCTATGTGTAAAATATTCCTTTACTTTCAAGAATCCAGTAACACTTTTCTACTGTATCATCTCCTCTAAATAAGCATTGGGTGGAGGTCTAAATACTTAACACCAATATGCAAATTGAAAGGAAATGTATAATAAGATTTATCATAATCTCTACTGTAAAATACATTAAAATATATTCTAAATGTACTCATGTAACTTAAATTAAACTGTATTCTACACACTATCATCCATTTAAATAGTTAATTACGTAAACAGCCCTAGTTTTCAGTAAAAATGCAACTACAATTTAGAATTGAATTCAAGACATATGTATACGTTAGAGACCCAATGTCTCCTCCAGGAGACATGCAAATCTGAATAAACCACGTGACCCAAAAATTCAAAACTGGTATTTTTTTACATCAAGGAAGGTAGTAATGAGAATTCACAAAGAAAAAGTAAATTTCGCAAAACTTTTTTTTCCTGGGACTGAAGGACTATTGAATTTCATGTCGCCTGCAGGCGACGCAGGGACCGAAGAGGTTAAGTTCTTGACATATCAAAGCGAACAAGCAGTACGCTTACTTGAACAGTATTCATCGAATCCTTACTTATCTTTCTTTATATTCTTACATAAAGAAACTATTCTACACTTATGATAAGTTTCGCCAACCTTCGTTAAGAATTTTACGAACTGTTAATTAACGAACGTAATGAGTTCAAAAGCGCTTAAAGTTAATTAGCAATTCTTTAAAGTCTAATGAAAATTGGTGAAATCCACCATAATGTTATTGTCTGAATCTGTTTTACATGTCTGTGAACCTCAGATGTAAACTTATGTTACGTATTACCGGGAACACATCTAGCCCTGGTGGTCCAGGCGGTAACGTTGCGGACTTTGGATCGGCAATGAATGGGTACGTGGGTTCGAACTGAGATTTTCCAGGGTTTCTATCAGTTTCTCCAGAGGGTTTTTATAATAATATAGAAGTCCATCGCTCATCATCCATCTACTAACTGTATGTTTTTTTTAGTTTAACTTACTAAACTAAATAATATTCTTACTAGTTTCATAACCTCCTATTTTTGATGGGCTTACCAATGTATTTTCTATTTTATAACATATCAGCTGTTACATAATTAAGTTCAAGTAAATTTTCATTTTTGTTTGTCTTATCGCATACAACAACTTTTAGTTTTAATTTTAGGGTAGAATATCTCTTTACAATATATTATTTACGTTTAATATTAGGTTATATATATAATTTTTCACATTTGGACGGGGTGTTGTGTACATGCTACAAGTGGGTTGTAGTATTATTGTATTGTATATATATAATTATTTATTATGCTCTACTACTGTAGTACTTCGAGCATTTAGACAAGTCGTATTGGAGAAGCCGAAGCAACAAAAGAATGTAACAAAAATACTAGAATATTTGTTTGTCAGACTGTTGTATGTAAGAGGCGGCATGTTTCTCAAGTATTAGCAGTTAACTACAGACATTGAAATTAACATCCGTTTATCCACTGCGTGCCTAGTTCTCCTGTTAATTTGATAGCCTAGTTCAGCTTCTGCGCTCAGGTTTGTACAGTGTACACTACATTTTATCCTTGCAATAGATATAAGAATACATATAAGATAACTCCTTTCTTTTGTCATTTGTATCAAGTTTTAGTAAACTTTCGTCCACTTTTACATTAATGATGGTGAGCTTTTGCCCTACACCCTAGTTTTGGCACCAAAGAACGAAGGAAACTGAAATTATGGTACCATAAAAATGAAGTACAGAAATAATGAGAAAATACTCTGAATATAATAGATAAGTAAGTTTACATGTTATTAACTAGAACTGGAATATTGCAGTTGAATGTTTAACATATGCACAAAAAAAAAAGAAGAAAAAACTACAGTACAGCTATTGGTTACGATCTACTATACAGGCAAATATATTACGTTTCCCGTTTCGACCCACGTTCCCCTACAGTAGCAGATGCAGTGTCATCCAATTACATAATAAAATTCAAACAAGCATTTAATTTAGTGCTCTGTACACATAAAAACAGATATGGTATATGATATGTAAAAAATTCAGAATATACGCAAAGTAGGAAATATGCTAAATAGTGACTGCTGATTTGTTGACTTCCTCAAGTTTTTTCTAAACTTCATAAACTTCACATTTTTCATATTTCATTCTACCAATTTATTTTTCAGCAGAATTTCCTTACACCGAGATTTTTTCCACCGAAATTTCCGGCTCTCCTCTCACGCATATTTCGAAGCTTCATCACGACTGAAATTGAATCAAACCTCTGAACATGAATAATTTTTCGCGCGTAAATGTGTGTTCAATTTTTTCTGTGGTTCAATAGTTTCCATGATGCCTAATTTCCATAATTAGCTGTTACTGTATGCACTTGAAAGTAAAAAAAAAAAAAAAATTACCAACCCATTAGGGGATAATTTTGATTTGCTTTGAATATGTAATGAAGCTGCCAATATTACCTTTTAGTGGTGTTTGTACATTCGTTGCTGATTTGATTCTTCGTACTGGAACAGTTCTAGTTAATAACATGTGAACTTAAGTATCTATTATATTCAGACTATTTTCTCATTTTTCTCCGTACTTCAAATTCAATAGCGCCAAAATTTCGGTTTACTTCGTTTCTTGGTGCCAAAATTACCGGGTCAAAACTACAGGTGCCAAAATTTCCGCTTTTCAGCTCAAATATGAAAGTAGTTTATTCAACTCTAAAATAACCTGAAACAGCGTTTATTTGTCATCTTTACAACATGTGACTGCCTATTTTTTTAAGATAATATTAAAAATAAGAAAACTTCGGATTTTACTCACAAGGTATACTGTGATGCCTTAAGTAAGCGACTGCGTTAATTTTACCTGCAATGAAAACAACTACATTTGTCCTGTTGTGACCAAAAAAGAATAGCCCATGCTTCGAACAGAAGTTATGGTTACAAAAAGAATATCGCCAAAACGCATTTTTCACCAAAATCACCGTAACTTTTTTTTTAACGCTATGACGCAATTCTTGTTTGTAACCATAACTTCTATTCGAAGCGTGGCATTTCTTTGTCAGCAAGAAGACAAACGTATTGTTTCCGTTGCAGGTAAAATTAATGCATTCAGCAATTCTGGGTATGGGAGTATAACTTGTCAGAAAAAGGCATGTTATTTGTCCCGGAAAATCTGGGACCGTACCCGTATCGAGACTTAGGTTCCGGTTTCTCGTAAATAATTCTCGAGACGCATAAATGTCCCGGTTTTCAACGAAGTGGAAAGGATGGGTGAACGGAGAAATATCGTTTCCTTTCTTTTACACGATTATATTATCTTGAATTTATGAGTACGTCAGATGTAAAAAGAAACAGTAAAATCTTGAGTACAGAAAACATGGATTTGCAGTTCACGATTTAACTACATTTACATTGAACGAAAGATCAGTCTCATTGGACGAGGGACAAATCGTTTTGCTGCTCAATTGTTAGTGTTGTTGGTATTACTCTTTGTTTCCATCTGCCTTTGCTTCAAAGTTATTTGAACAACTGACTGAAGTTTTGGTGAATTTCCGCTCACCATAACAATGTCAAGATAAAAATTATACTTTGTTTAATAACACCAGAAAGCAACAATGGGAGTTGATTCAAAAAATTCGATAAAATACAAACTTATGAGGTGCGAAAATGTATTTGTTGTATTATTTATTGAAGACTTTTCAACTTTCCTTTCCTTTTACGGAACAAAGGTTCCTTCCACGAGGGAATATTTTCGCAATTTTAGAAGATAGAAGCGGAGTAGAAAACACTGTGATGAGCTACGTGCTGGGCGTTGAACATAAAATTGATCTAGTTTTTAACTCTTTTTTTTTTTTTTTTTTTTTTTTTTCATTTCGCACATTTCAAAGATTTGTGTAAAGTAGCGTTCAGGATTTTCACTTTTGAAAAATAACAACCCTATGTTAGAAAGAGTGATATTAAGCCCTGAGGCTGCCGAATTTGCATGAAAATTACAAATGGTGAGGCAATGTAAAAAAATATATATAGTATATTTCACTTGGAATGGCGCACAAACGTTTCAAACAGTACTGTTTTATCTTGTGCTTTTTCAATCAATTAAGTACATGAAAGTGACAAAACTAAGTAGAAATTCGAAAAACGGAAACTGCAAAATATCCAGTATTGAGTTTAGCATGTGAGGATGAATATATCCTCTATTGTTTATAAGATACCTTTGTTGAATATTTTTCTATTTGAGATACATAAAACTACTATTTAAGATCATATAAAAAGCAATATTTGCTTTAAAGGAAAGTTTCTTGCCAAAATATCAACTTTGAAATTACATTTCTAAAAATCCACCATGTAGAATATGCATCTCTCATTCTATTCACTACCAACTTTGAGCTTCAATAATATCTTATACCCATCATATCAATCTTCCTATAAAGCGGTTGAACACGTTTTCTAATAAACTATAATATGGCAATTACTAACCGAGTATTTCGTTTATAAACGTGCATTTCTTGCATAAACTAAATAATACTTACATAAAGCACTTTTAAATTATCTTCTAATTAAGGAACGTATTCGCTTCCTAAGTCTTCAAGTTCAAGCAACAAACATCTGAGCTTTTCAATATATAGCTGCAATAGAATAATTTATTTTACTGAACAGAAATGAAATACCAGATGATGGAAATGTGCATTTGCCTCACGATTAATTGAGGCGTTCTATGGGGAAAGGGCACATGGACATAAGTTTTTACATGGTCTATGTGCCCTTTCTCCATAGACCGTGTCAATTATATGAACTGTCAATACAGAAAAAACTATTTTGCCACTTGAATTGAAGACTGGAAATGGAGAACGATGTAAGTGCAAAATCGGAACTTGACAGGAAAAAGGAAGGTTTCTTCGCCTTGAAAACACATAACTACATCTTCCGTCGAGATTTTGTACTATTTGCAATGACCTAGGAACTTCTAGATATTTTGCAGGTTGTTAGGCTTGGCAATTTTAACATCGAAAACTCGATTTTTGAATTTGTAACACAACGTTTTCCATTTCCAGTTTTCAATTCTCATTACCGTAACAATTATAATGCAGAGTTTTACAACAATTTTTACTTTTTTCGTATTCAAGCATGTTACAAAATAAACGTGGGCCTATTCTTACATTGGGAAATCGAAACATACTCGAACATATCTTGGGCAGTCTTAAGTATCGGTCTTGAAAACTTAAAACTTGGTTACAAAATCTTAAAGCTACAGGCAATCACATCTTACACTTTGCTATAAGTTGTATAAAAACTTGAACTTACCGTAGTAACTTATGTATTGCTTGTTAACTTTAAACGCTCGTAACATCATATCACAGGTCTACATAGGCAATCAACTAGAAATGGGCCCTACTTCCGCATCGATACCTCGCTGACCTATTTTTTTTAATTATTTATATACATTACCACATTACATTCCTTACCACATTACATTCCTTCGTCGTACACCATTTTGCCCTTACTACGCTTATTTCTCCTGTTTTTTTTTACAACACTCATTTTCCCCAATGTATTTAAGAGAACGAAATTGGTACAATAATGCCTCATCATACTATTGCTGAGGGAGCGTAATCGGGCGAAGCCGGGTTAGGTAAGACCAGGTCCGTTAGCTCCACTTCCCCATTGATGTTTATCCCCGATACATCCCTCGTAAATATATGCTCTCCTACACACGAAGAATACTTTTAAACGCTGCAGAAAGGTTCCAATAATGTACACTTTCATACAACAATATGTCCTCTAAATCTGAAAACTATCCATTTTTTTCTCTACATTTTACTCATTTATGCTAGTAAGTGAGGTACTTCTGTGGAAGTTAACCATAGAAATGTAACTAAATTTAAAAGTTGTAACAAAATTTGAAGAGTTGATCCCTGTGACCTACCATCCCGACTGAGGTTATCCAGGTTACCATCAGTTTCACCAGGCGAATGCCCGGATGGTACCTTAAGTAAGATCCTGAGCCAAAGATGCTCAAAGGCCTTATATAAATTCAAAGAGAAGAGTTAATGAAAAGTGACTAGACTTTAGAATCTGTCGTCTTTCACAGTTACAAAGACAGCGGCAGGTGATTCTTCATCACTACTTTGTCAATTCGACTGTTGCACGGCCGATAGTTGCTGCTAATTAAAACAATATCGGTTCTTATTAAACCGTGGTAGGAGGCGAAGCTGACAAGCGCTGGTCGGATTACCGTGCCCAAGTGTACCGGGGTTAAAAGACGTGCTCACGTCGAGCTTAAAGCCAATTTTCTTGTTCTCTGGTTTAAATGAAACGCAAAATCCCATAATATTGAAGTTAGGCTACTTATACCATAGAACACTGGAAATGCCTGATAATGTTATGTTTCTCATAAAGGTACTAAAACAGCGCTAAATACCGAAAATGGATCCTAATGTGGAAGCATAGATATGAGATCTATGGTGGAAGTTTTCAGATTTTCCTAGATGCACAAAATCTGTATTTACGTTGCAATAATAGTAGCTTTTCTCTGATATAGTACACAATCCACTTCACATTATGTAATTTTGGTTGTTCTTATTGTGCTTAGAGTGCCGAATCCGATGCAAAATCAGCGGGTGATAAGAGTTAAAGATACAATGTACAAGGCACTACTACTATGCATACGAACTATACGGACAAGCACAGGATTTCACGTCAATTGAATTGATGAAACGAATCTGCGACAAAGGTACGGAGGTGACCACAGTGTAATTGACTCATCAGATGGCAAAGAGAGTGAAAAATTATTGTGACGAAAGTTCATCCCTCTATGGGACTAGTGCCATGACGTTTAGTCTGGAGGGTGTAAAACCCAAGTTAGGAAAATATAAATAGAGTTTTGCGGGTTTCTATCAACTTTAACACTAACTAAAAATTGGATGCTGACAATTTGGAGTGGCGACACCCAATAGTGTGCCTAAGAGCGTGTTTCGCCCCCCCCCCTCCCCCCTGCCGCGACAATTCAGAATGCCTCCCCACAAGCTACCGAACTTCGACAGTATGAAATTTTCCATATCAAAGCTTTGCTTTTATAAACTCAATATAACATAAAATGATAGCTGGGCAAAGCAAATACGAAAAGTCCTTTTTTAAATGGAAACACATTCTCTAATCCAGACCCTTTTGGAAGCATGAGTAGTAGGACTCGCTGCCTTGTAATCAATGGGTTCGTTCCTGGTGAACACACAAAAGCTTCCGAGCCCACGTTAAACTGTAGGCCCTTTCTTATTACATGTTCATCTTATGGAAAGCAATGGCAAACCACCATCAGTACACCTACCCAGAAACTTACAGGACCTGACTTTGGGCACCACACCCTTCACCATAATCACATAAATAAATAAAGTTGAGAGAGGATTGTTGAAAATTGAATATTGGTCACATTTAGCCCATTCTGTGGTGCTTTTTTCGGTGGCCGGAAACTAGTGCCTTTACATTTTAATTTCAGTTAACAGCCATAATGGCCAGGTACTGGCTCCACACCAAACTTGTGCACCAGTAATTCAGCCACGCAATAACTGCCATAATATTCAAGAAACATATTTCAGTTTGTTTCTACTGTGATTACTAATGTTTCATCTTTCAAAGTATGTACATTTATCAATGTTTCCTCAATTATGTTTATTTTAAAAGCTTCATCGATACGTAATCGCACTTCCTCTTCCTACTAACGGTGCTGACAATGGATTTTGACTGTGTGTGTTCATCACTTCAACACTGAATAACAGTCTCACAAAATTTGAAACAGTCAATGAGAACAACCTGATTCTGACCACTTTCTTCTTACTTGAAATATGGGGTTCATTTTGCTTTAACTCCATGAAAGGAAGTAACGCGCTAATTGACCGGCTCCGAGAGTGAAAAATGTAAAGATACATGACCGCACCTAACCTTACCTAACCTCCACGTTCCAATGGTCACTAAGTTATGATTAATTATAAGTCACTAATTATAATTGACGGCATTAGTATTGCCATTAGTATTCCTCCGTGTTTGGTGCAGCTAAAATAAAATTTAACCGAAATATGAGTGGAGCCATCCACTCATCAGAATCATTATTTATTTACTTTTTAAATTTTAGTGGACGGAAACTAGGCCTTGGCCGGAAATTGGTGCCACAACGCTATGGCCACTCCTCCGTATTTGGAACTTAAACTGCTCCAAGTAAAATGTTGAATATAGGTTTTACTGAAATTTCCGAAATGCACCTGAAAATGTATCTATTCCAAAACGCTTCCAGATAATGTTTTTCGTATGCACAAGGTAACTCCAGGAATAACGTGATACTGCAAAACGATCTTTGGTCTTACTGATGATGGTAGGAATAAATCATAATCCTTTTTCTAAGTGACAAATCTGAAATAGGCTACATACAATAAATATTTGCTTCACTACATAAACCTTTAAGCATACTACCAATTATTATTACCATAGAATAAATACTGTAATAAAATAACTAAATAAATAATAAACTAATACATGTCATTATTTAGTCTATGACATTACATTACTGAACACTAGTGATCTTTTCGTTCTGTTTTTGATTCTTCAAAAAAAAAAAAAAAAAAAGATGCATACAGGAAATTACTTACCTCAATTCTTCTTTCTTCCCTCAACTTCATGGTTCGATATATCGTAGCCTCTCTCAGGAACAACGGCACCTCACGCAACGCCAATATTTAAAAACTTAGTCACACCAAGTCAAATTAAAACACTATTGTACACACTAGGCAGTTGGTGAACACTGTTTTCGTATCCACGTATACTAAAAATAGAACATTTCTTTTCAACTTAACAGAGTTGCTAACCGCAATGCGCCCAACATTTTAGTACATACATCAGCCACATCCTGGGTGAAGCGTACTTCCGTTTACATTTTTTACAAAGTGTTTTCTAACATGAGTTGGCGATTCTGAAATTTGGAAATAGACCACTCGCAAGAAGTGTTTTCTCGAATGAATAGTGTGCAATTGAGATAACAATTTTAGTAGAAAATGTATACAAATTGTTTTGAGAACCCTGAAAATTAATTTCCAGAAGTTTTGTACGCATACTTGAAATATTGGTGGAGATATTTGTGTTCTACGCATAATCTGGTGATCTTTACGGGAAATATACCACGATTTACAATTTATAATATTTATTTTTGTTGTGAAAGTTAAACAATATTTAAATTGACATTTTTGACGGACGAAAACATTTAATTTCATGAGCTATAAAGAAAAAATACAAAATTATGTAAAATTAAAAATTCATAATTTTTTTCAAGTTCAGCCGAAGGCTTGATTGCACTTGTTGCATGATTCAAGAGATTTTTTGCTAAAAAATACGAACTTCTTTATTTAAAAGTTTATAATATAGTTGATAAAGGTTAAATGGTTCTTCTCAACGTTTCTTTTTCTATCTCATAACAATATTTAGGAAAATAAATACTTTTCTTTGTAATTTTACTAGGCGTCAAATAGACCACTTTTAACATAAAATTTTTGGTTGATAACACCATTTCACAAAGAAATTATTGTCGGAATTCTTGTGGTTATGATCATTAACGTCATATATTGTTGTTCCACAATCCTCCTATGCCGCTTTTAGATTTTTTCTTGTATCTATCTGAAAGTGGGAAATATACCATTTCTGAGCACATAAAGATAGATAGATAGATAGATAGATAGATAGATAGATAGTCTGCTGTATTACTATTAGTAATATAGTAATACTCGGATCTTTTAGCTTAGCGCTTTTCACACCTACCGACCTCAAAGATCATTAACTCAAGAATAAGCATTTTCTATTCTTGCAGCACAGGAAATATGAATATGTGTTAATTAACAACGAACGGATTTAAATAATAAAAAAAAATATTGTGAACTTATATACAAATATTAATTATATTAGATTCCGCAGCTAGTAGCCCAGAAGTCAACGCAAGTTTTTGCCTCACAATACGTAATCAACAATCTACCAGCAATTCCAAATGTTGGCATCATTCATAGTGAGAAATTACCATCAAATAATATTTCGCAGTCGACCATCATCTCTGTAACAAAAATGTTTATCTCCGCGGGAAACTAACTCAGTACCGCTAACTCAATTTCATAAAAACAATTACCGTATGTACGTACCACTTCCTTCGGTACAAAGATTGCCACCTGTCCCGATTCTGTCGGGACCGTCCCGAATTGGGACTCGTTACCCCCGTACCAATTCAGTGTTCGTCGGGACACATATTGTCCCGATTTTCAGTGTCCAGAGTTAAAGCATAAATAATATTTTATTATTTGATATTTTTAATCGTTTAGGCATCAAGCTACACTTGTATTATTTCTGTAAGACATAGAATTAACATAATTTTAATGCTTCCTATATTTTACTTCTTGAGTCTTAACGCATGATTGTAAAACACTTTTTTGCAAGCTAGTTCCTTCTCATACACATGTTCCCCAGTTCTTAACACAGGACATTCAATACAAGATGGCGCTTTTATCATATAGAGTTGAAAAACATTTAATTTATTTTTTAGTGTTACTTGTATCTGCATGTTTGTCACTTGTTTGTTACTTTGAGAAGACGCGCTTTCTTAAGTTTATTATCTATAAGAAAAACCTGTCTAATAATGTGATTATTAAATATTACAGTCTGAATTCAAACTTAATGTTACATCAGAAGCTTAAAGAAACGCTTATTGTTCTTTCTTTAATTATAAATTTTCCAAAGGTCATGCAATCACCTCATTACTGATGGACGTAACAAACCTCCTTCGATTTATCCTTCCGCTGGATGGAACTTTCTGTATTAAGGATTTCTTACGAAAAGACCTCCACGCTCCACGTTGCATAAAATATGAAATGAACATATATATAGTATACAGATTTATACAACAATTCCAAAATTGGAACGTAATAATATCTTTCTTCTTTATACTGAGATTCAATACGTAGAATATTCAATAACACAAATATGAATATGTTCGAAACTAGTGTAACATACACTTCGCATTCAATACCATTTAGCAATTCTAAGAATATTTAACCTTTGAATCTTTCCAACAATAGTGGGCATTCCACAAATTACTTAAATATTTAATTTCCTCCAGGAATGCCTGCATTGAATTAGATCCATGTATCCCTGAGAATAAATCACTCTTTGAAGAACTCATACAAAAAAGGCAATTAATGAACCGTGCACTTAACCGACTCACGAAATGGCGGATCTCGGTAGCACACACACGTGGTCTCAACGAAGATACAAATCCGGTCACGCCGGTCTGGTTAATCCTCTTCAAATTGGAACGAAAAATATATACAGAATTAAACCATAAATGTTGAATAGCAAGACAAAAACTACAATATAATACTCCTAAATATCCTTAGAAATTTCAACACAAAGAGAACCAATCTTCCATGTGGTCTCACTTGAATTAATTCGCAATTTATTCAGTTCCCGAGTAATATCCTCGAAGAAATATTTAATTACATAACATTTATCAATCCTAGTTTCCTGATGCAGCAAACAAACTTTACGCAAATTAGGCTACTAATTATCCAAACATCCAAAGTCAAATGTAAGTCACTGGAAAATCCAACGCACATGAAGCTGTAAATTCCACGCACGAAACTTTCTAGCCGAAAGTAACTCGCCAAGCTGTTCGCGATTATATTGAATATATTAATTACTCGAAGATTAATTTCTATAACATACGTTCGGATAATCAAAATTCCATCCTTCAAACACACATCGACGTTAGTACATTTTCAACATGAAACAAACTCACCTTTTACGACGGCGAAACTCAAATCGTCATGACTTCGAAACAAATATGAACTGATTCAAATCAATAATATCCATAACGATCTCTCAAGGTATATGGATAAACTTCCTTGCAGTATTTCTACATACATGAGGTAAAATCACATTCAAAATACGTAAATTCTTAAATATATATCAGAAGCCACCACAGCTGCTTCACCTAGTTAATACATGCTTCAGCTGGTTCACCAAAATCCAGCTGAATTTACAAAATGATCGTTATATGGAGTAGAGGAGAGTTATAAAATGTGACTCAAATCTTGGTTAAATATTGTAAGAAAAAGTAAAATTTATCTTACCTAAATGAGTAGTAAATTTTAACATCAGAAGTCCAGGATAGCTGTAAAAATAATGTTAAAGCTTAAATGGTAATTTTTGCTGTCGAAACCGGGACGCATATTTGTAGATAATAAACGGTATAAAATAGTGCAAAAAAACAGTGTTGCCATTAGTAGAAAGAGGGTATGACATATGTAGAAACCAGTAATGAAATCATATATCTTGTTTGATTAGTTAATCTCCTACACACAGAGCTTTGATGTGAATAAATTGGCAGAGTTCGGGTCAAAATGTCCTTGGCAAACGTGTTAATAAATAGTCTTTTTTATATTAGATGCAGAAAATCTATGAAACTGCGTTCATTTCTTTTCATCGTGGCGGAAACTAAGAATGAGAAAATAGGAGGATAGATGGGACATGTTTTCAAAGTTATTTACCGTCTCTTGATTAAAATATGTCTTTTATAAACTGTTAATATTTTTCAGGTCATAGATTTCTACCATTAGAATTAACTTAAATAATTTCATATTTTATCCTACATTTAGAATTTACACCGAGTTTGCGATAAAGTGGAGATATTTACGCTTTGATTTTCCATGAGTGGGTGTACATTCCGTAGTTCTGCAAATCATGCATATGTCTATAAGTGGTAATAGTATAGCATATCACACTTGTGCATACGCGGAGCATGCCTCAAATTTTACAAGCATAAAAACGTATAAGAGTAAAAAAAAAAAAAAGTGACTAAAATTCTGTGAAAGGCTAAAACTAATAAACTTACTGGCTATCATATTTAAGCTGGATTTATGACCTTTAGCCACCTCAAGCTCAGGTATTGGTATTTCCGTGTAGCATACTTGAAGATGTACCACACTTTCAGTGTATTTGGTATACTGAATTGTAGTATAAGATTGTTAGAAATAACTTCACCCTTTAATTTCAATTGAAGGAATCAGTTTTAGATACTAAAACAAAGGATTTTCGTGCAGATTCGGTTTATTGTGGCACGTAACGTAACGGTATAGGTAATGGAAACTAAATTCTTGATATTACCTTTATTTTTAGCTCTGATATTCATAATGAACTGTCCGTCACTAGGTTTCTTCATTGTATTTTGTACTACATACACTTTACCACTGCGCACACTATTTTGTTCGGGAGGCATTAGGTTAAATTTCATGCAATAATTGGGTTAGACTAGGGAGATAACGAGAAGGGGTAGAGTGTTGACCGCTGCATCATATGTTTTTTTAAATTTTGTCCTGGGTGGATTAGTTTAGGATTAAAGTGAGCTCACTGTTTATGTATGGAACTTGTGTGCCTTACTTATTCATTTTTCGTTAATTTTTAATAAAGAACAAGAGAAAAATAGTTTCTTTAGCATACAAATTTAAATTCTTCTGTTAAGATACTCAGAATATATCTCCAAATTTCCTTTCCTCTCGTCAAACAGTTAGAATTTGTGTAGAGGTCACAATATTAAAACACACATACACACTAAGTAATGAAAAGAAATCTGATGAAATATACAGTATTACCTTCCATGTGGACATTAAACCAAAATTGTACAAACAGGAGAGCTCTAAACTGTTGCTTTACTTGTTAGTATTCGAAATACAAAATACCGGCAAATCTGGATCAATTTACCTACTCTCTAAGATGAGGAAATCAGTTATGAAAAATCTGTTTAACTTCCGAATCTTTTATACTTAATTATGAATAGGTTTGAGGAAGACTGAGAATAACAATAAATGGAATAAGATCTGTTCACTTTCCCTCCTTCTTACATTATTTTTGTTTGAATCACCCTCAACAACCAGATGCAAACAGGCACTTGATGAAAAACATGGTTACATCATTTCAATTGCAATGATATAAATATTTTCTCAGCTATCATCTTATGAAAATTAAATTTGTCGCCAACTGGCGGCAAATATTCAGAGAAATTGAACGTTTTAATAAATTCAAGATCACAGAAGATGAAAAATATTCTTATTTACCATTAGACTTTATTATTAATACCTCATAAAATGTAATTGCGCTCTGAAAATGAAAATTTTTCCTATAGCACTGCACAGGGTGATTTCGGCTACATATTCTTCAATAGTACAGTTTTAGTAATCCTTGATTCAATTGTGCACTATTGAATTAAGATGATTGTTTGTAGTTCGGGCATGGGGGGAAAATTATTTCTGTAGGAATGTCAAATCTTATTTCTGAAAAAAAAAAAAATCGTTTTGTCGAGAAAATAGTCCAAATCCGAGAAAAGTTTCTACGGTTCTTACGGATAACTGCTATAACTATTACAAGTAGCAGTTATAGAAGGGTAGTGAAAACAACATTACTTTACAAATCAGAGCTCTCAGCGTACTAATCATAAATTTAAAATTGTGAGTGAAAGATAAAGATACCTTATTAAGATACCTTGAGAAAAAGTTACGGAAAATAGTCGATCAGGGAATTCAAGGCGCTCCATCGTTTGCTGGGCGTGACTGAAGAAAAATCCTTGTAAAACTTTAGTCAAGATGGTCGATCGAACCTAGGAGCTCGCACATGCAAAGCTTTATCATTTTTTTTTTCTTAAAATTACACAATATTCAAGGTACTAACTGATATACAGAAATCTTGCATAAAGCATTATGAACCTATTCAGACTACTGAACTTTTATCAGAATTAAACTAAAAATATAACAAAAATAAATATAATAAAAATACAAGAAAAAAATACAAAAAATATATGCCATCACATCATTCACATCATACTGAAAACTTATATCACACTCAAAAAGCTACCGAAGGTTTGTCGATGATCAATCCTTTTGCATGAGTTTCCATCGTTCTTTCTGCAAGCGATACACAAACAAGTGAACAGAAGGTCTTGTGATAATCCAATGAACTGTAAAGTCACAGACCCATACCTTAGAATTTTGTTTCTTTGCAGGGCAAGGTTTAAAATCAGGGAAACACAAGACGGTGGGGGGAGCAGACGAAGCACCACATCGACACATTTTGCCAAATATAGCATTGACAATTGTTCAAATAATAAGATCCTCCTACATCCCGATACTCTAGGAAAACAGTATTCTCTTGATGGCAGTCAGCACAAAGAGGCGCTCGGTGTATTTTAATTTTTTGAAACTTGCTATTAGTATATTACAATTAGTATATTTATATTACGATATTATACCTTACATCATATATCTCTGTTGCACTAGGAATTACCTCCACTGTTAATTAGGGTGGGTTAAAATTAAAAGTTGAAGTTTGTAATGAGGCACCCTCCCACTTTGTTCCAATATTAACGAAAGTAATATTCCCAAAATGTGGCTAAAGTTGGACGAAATTTAGAGGTCGCTACCAAAGGTTGAAATACTAAGCTTTATTTTAAACACAATACAAGATGTAGCGTATTTACAACTTACTGTTGGTATTTTTCGTTCTACAATGTCACAAGATGAATATAACAATACACTGTAAAACTTACTTGCTATTGGCAAGTCTTTAAGTCTGCAAATCTCTTCCATTGATCACTGAGTACCTGCAGAAAAAGTCGATTTTATTGCTTTTGATGTGCAATTGATTGTATTTCTCGATCAGGGCAACTTCAAGTTGTTTCCTTATTGTTAATGCACTTGATGGATCTAATTCACATGTTTGTGGCGATATACCTAGGTAGTTCACATTAGAAGCCCAGAGTTAGAGATCTACTTTGTAAATTTCTAGTCAGGAGGCAGTACTGTCAAAAATCAAACACCGGGCGGCCGTGGATTAGTGTTAGCTTTGCATTTGGGAGGTCGTGACTTCAATCCCAGCGACCGACCATCCTGTGAATTCTTCCACTCACGCCAGACAAATGCTGGGACGGTACCTTAAACTCAGGCTATGGGCGGCAGGTTCCTGCATCCTTTACCCTCCCCCATCCCGGTTGAGCATTACATGCCTAAAAAGCATAAAATTCAATTCAATTCAAAAAACGAATACAAAATAATCCGAATGTTTCCATAGGTAATATCTTGATAAACTATCACTCGTTTTTCCATTTTTCTTCACCTTCTGGCAGCAATCGAAGATATTTTCGAGAACTGCAATTACTTGTTACCGAGGGCAAATAGGAAGACCCTTAAACTTTGTACTTTGGGATATTTTGAAACTAATTATTTCTGGTTTGGTTTCCATTAGCTGTTAAGTTTCTAACATCCATAAACATCGATGTCTCAGCCGGGAGTCAAACCCAGAACATTGGAAATGCGGACCTGACTCCACGGTCAGCTGTAGAGACCCGTGTTTTATTCCAAATCCCGATGGCAGCTGCTACAGATATATTTTCCAAACAGTTTTCTTTCCGCAAGTTAACAGAAGCATATAATTTCGTCTCTCTTCAAAGATATCTTATTTCCAAGTATTTTAAGTTACTTTTCTACAATTATGCATACGTTCTTCCTTTTACGAGTGGCAAGTTTTCTCCAGTAAATTTAGGCCAAAAATAGGGTGGATGTGAAACAAATTTATAATTAGCTGAAATTTACAGGATTAGTTCCTAGAGATGTTTAGAACGAATCCTGAAAAGTCCCTTAATTTTCAATGTGCGCTTCCATCCAAAATAGCGGATGAAAGGTGGCCGCCAAGCTCTTTTTGTCTAAAGTGATTTATCCCCCCATATCCCAGTCAAAAACCATCATTTTTCCAATGTAGAAACCAATGTGAGTACATAGATGGGGAAGATGAATGCCAATATTCACTTCAAGAGCTGTTCTCCAAATTAAGAGATTTTTCAGTTGAAGGGAAATATATATATATGATTACACCAAATGAAAAGTCTTCTGAAGAAAACGTATGGTAAGATAGTTAGCGCTGTTGTAGGTAGTGGTAGTTTAATAAAAGAAACAATCTTCACATTCAAGGATGGCTCTAAGAAACTTCTCCATCAGGCATGGTACGAGAAGAGGGAAAAGAACGAGCTTGAAGAAAGAAAGCGAATTGTTTTAATGGCAGCCAAAATTATTAGAGAGGACATACAGACCCAGATGATTGACAACAAATCATACCGTCAGCCTGAAAGCATGTTGAAGGATTTATGCTCTCCTCTGGAATTGTTAATTGGAGAAGTAACTAAATCTAAAACAATGAATCACAAAGTATAACGAAAGCAAACAATGGACTGTAATTTAATCATTTCAATGACAAGACCGAAAACTTTTGTATCTCCTCTCCTCCTTGTATTTGGAGTCTATTGCCTATGTCATTTTGCCTTCAGACAGCTTGTGGATATTCTGTACAGCGTAGGGGCATCTGTTAGCTACAGTGAAGTTTGGCAATTTTAGTTCTCCTGCATAAGTGTAGCTCCTTTACAGACCTTGTCCCATTTTACACAGTAGGTATTAGAATGCTGATTTCAACGTCAGGAGCTTGGATGGGCATAATACCTTCCACAGTACGGGTGGTATTAGGATAAGTACACCACCAGAAGAAACAGTGATTAATACCACAGTCCCCAGGCTCACAAATCCTTCAGCAGAAATTGTAGCTGAAATGACGAACAGGGGAATTCTAACCAACTACAAAACAAAAAGTGATGGTCTCTCCGGTGTGGTAGTGAAGGCCGTTCCACCCAACAAACAGGATGAAAAGAGTTTGGAGATGGCCCAGCTTGCCAACAGTTTGTGGATCTGCATACACCTTATTAAAAATAGACCTTTGTGGAATGGATTTATGAACGCTATATACAAGAACGTTTGTACCGTTCAAAGTGACACAAGCAGTCTTGTTCCTGTTCCGTTTTTCAATCACCCAGCCTCTGACATGAATACAATATATTAAACTTTGGTTTACGCAGCAGAAGAATGTGAAACACTAGGACAAAAGACTGATGATCAACCATTGTTTTGGAAAACTACACGGATCGTTACCGCAGCCGAACCAGGCACTGATATGTCAAACATTGTTGTTCGGCTTGGTGGGTTCCACCTGCTAATGTCGTACCTAGACACTATTGGGTACCTAATGTCAGACAGTGGAATCGAAGAGCTGTGGGGTTTGTTGTATTCGAATAATATTGTTAGGAAAATGGTGAATGGTCATGCTTATTCCAAAGCCCTAAGAGCTCATTTTCTAACATTCATTATTCTGTATGTGGTACTTCTAGAACATTCTCTAAAAGAGTTGAATGAAGAAACCAAAGCATTATCCGAGACACTATTCATGAACTTATGGCCACAAAAACAAAAACTTTGATCTTCAAGGAAACAACAGCATTAAACAAATAATCGACATTGTTGAAAGAGTTGCAGAAAATAGAAACTTCTCTAGAACTACCAGGTTGTGGTTGCAGTATACGGAACAGGCCAAACGTATCCTTCTCTACATTCAAGCAGATCGAGTTGTGGACTTTGAACTACATTTATTTTGTGTTGTATTAAATCAATGATTCCTTACTTTCACGCAGCAGGTCACATATTTTTATGCCAAATGTGCCCATTTATATGTACAGCAACTGGAAGAGTTGAAGGGAAAAGTGGACAGCACTGAATTAAAAAAAAATACTGAATGTTATTTTACTATTCACAGAAAAGGCAAAGTATGGAGTGGAGTATCACTAGATATGATAATGGAAGAGTGTCTTTTGAAATCCATGAAAGTAACAGGGTGAGTAATCCAAGGTCGAGGAATGGCAGATTCTACTTTCTTCGATTCAAACAACCGCCGCAGATTTTGTTCATGAGATCAAGTCTTTCATTGCAAAGCACGAGTTGACTCCAGAGGAGGTCCTTAGTAAAGATCAATTCAAATTTGATAAAGAGATCAATTCTGGCAGAACTCTTACCATGCAGGGCAGCAACCTAATATTTGGGGCGTTGGGTCCAATCGCCGCAGACTTGCATTCATATATGATTATGCCAGTGATTGGAATGGATAACACACTGCTTCCACACATGCATATTCTTGTTGCGTAGCCCAGTGGTCACTTTCTAGCAAGCATGGCGGATGAATTCCCTAATGTGAAAACATATGCAAGTAGATAAGTGAATATGACCAAACGCGATTTGAAAATCTTCCTGGAGCAAGTTTTGTGGTCTGATCTGCAGGGTAAGGATCGTGTTTTGCTTTTGATCGACTCCTGGGCTGCAAACAAGGATGATAATCTTTACAACAGGACAGTTCCTGCCGGTGTTGAATTCTGTAAGAAGCTGATCCTGCAAAATGTACAGGCCTTGTACAAAATACTGATGTGTTCTTCTTTCATCCATTCAGAAACATGGTGAAGTTCATCACAGATACATTTGTGTTCTCATCCAGCATTAAAGTGTGGCAACGTGAGACCTTTCTCCTCCTTCGGTCCTTTGTTCATTATCAGTTTTCCGCAAGGCGATTCCAAAAGATGATCCGCTTTGCGTTCTTCAAATGTGGTTACTCCAGTGGCAATTCCAAACACCTTCTGAATATAGCTTCAAAACAGTACCTACAGAGGTATGCTGCAGGGACGCGTGTGACCAGCTTGCTTTCATCCGCAGCGCTCACTGCGAGAAATGTTTGTGTGTTGACCACGGAGTCATTCGTAACCTTCACGTCCACTGCAGCTACTGTAATAGGTGAGTACTGTTCCCTGTTTTTTCTATTTGTAATCACGCACGTCCTATATTCACGCACGACTATCATTCACCCTTTCCACGCATGTGCCCACAGACTTCCCTGTTGTCTTTTGTGTTACTTATTCCTTTTCTTGTGCCTGAATTGCTATCTTGTGCTATATCCTATATCTCAACTTTCTGCAGAGCTTGGAAAATTGAGTTCCAGATGGCAACCCTGTTTATGGTCTTTCCTAGTCCTTGGTGCTGTTCTTATGCTTGGTATGTTCTTTTTGGTTGGCTTTCTTTCCCTCTTTGCAAGATATTCACTTTCACCGTCATTCCTGCCTTTCTCTAACCTTGCCGCCATTCAATGCTTCCTCTTCGTTAGCTCCACTTCCTATGGTCCTTAGCAGCTTACATTTTGGTGATCTCCATATCTTTCATGCTCAATCAGATGCCGTATGTTTGCTTCGGATTTGCGTGACAACCACATGGTCCTTACTTGTGAGACAACACGTTTAAGTTGAAGGGGGTACAATACCAACACTTTCAATTAAAAGCAATTGACGACGTGCAACACCTCGAGATAAGGATAATGCTTTACATTTAATAGTACCCCGTAGTAAATTTTGGCCCTCGAATTGTTGCTGTTGAAAGAGAACATTGTGCGGTACACGGAAAATAGATACTGACCAGAAGTACCAGTTAGTAGCAGAAATGATCTGACGTCCAATCTCAGTTGGTAAAGGAATAATTTGGGCTAAATGCCAAACCTTAGATAAAAATATAGGTATGCACAATAATTACGCATTGGTGAAGAGTTAGCTCACGAAATTTCATCGAGATGCAAGTTTACTTGATTTTGGCATCGACATGTTTCCAGTTATATCGTCAAGCCGATAATAAAAAAAGATAGCTAACATTTTGACACAGTCTATTACGGGAAATATTGATAGATCTGAACTCAACTTCTACTCACCAAATAAGAGTAACTTAGATTTTGATACAGTTACGATTGCTCCACAAATGAGAGTAAAATCTTGTAATGTTCTCCAAACAGTTTTTAAGTCTTCTTCATCCTAAGCATTAACAGACAAACGCCAAGCTTCTAATAGATAAACAAGAATCCATCAATTAAAATTCTTGTACTTTTAGGGCAAGAGTCTTAACTATGCATCAGATATAAAGCAAAGAATTGCATTGAAAAAGCACAGCCTTGCCAAACAGAATGTCTTATTCCAATAGAGGGTGTAAAAATATATTAACATCTAATTTAGACTGACATAATCATACAATACGTAAAGTTGATGTATTCAAGGCTGAAAACCGAGCTTATGTAAGAGTAAGAACAAAAAATCATGGTTCGCAGAATCAAAAGCTTTGGCGAAATCTGGAGAAAATCCCGCCTTTTAAGCTTTTAGTTTCGAAACAACTTCTCGTAAATCCATCAATACTTGAAGCATTCTATTTGCTGAACAAAATTCCCCTTGATCTGGAGGCGAAAGATTAGTAACATCCAACAGGCAATGTATTAATCGATTGTTGATACATTCACCATTATACGATAGTCAACGTTAAGCACTGAAATGGGACGATAGTCTGTCAGACATTTAGCACGAGGAATCTTGGGGATGAGAACTACAATACTCATGAAGCTCGAAGCACTGGTGATGTGATTGGGAAGAACCGCATTCATCAGCTCTACAAATTCTTGCCGTATAATCGGATAATATGATGGGTAGAACGAAACCCCAATACCATAACAACCTTAAGTAGTTTTCGATTTACAGGTTTTAAGTACTATCCATATTTCAACTACAATAAAAGTGTGTAAGTAAGTATTCGTTTTGATTGTCATTAAAGGTATTATAACATCTAGGCATGTTGTGGCTTGAGGTTCTGCAGAGGGAGTATCAAACATGTTTTGATAGAACAACTAATATGCTTGGCGACTGAATGTTGATCGTTATGTACAGCTCCATTCTAATCGATAATAGAAGTTATTAACTTGCGCTTCTGTTTGGTGTTACGTTGAATTACGTGAAATAATGTAAGTTTTTAATTTGAACACGTGCTTCGGAGGACATTTTAAAAGCTAACTTTTCATTTTCTTTTCTCTGTAGATCCAAAATGTTTGCTTTGAATCGCTGAATGGAACAATAAACTATGCGGTTTTGGCTGAGGTATTCTTAATGCAAGCATCTCATAAAAAAAATATGATTCTTTGTGGCTGCTCCTTTTTCTCTCCTTTGATTGAGAAAGAAATATTTCATGCAAATTTTTACATAGTTTTCTCATCATTCAAGTATATTGTTAAACCTACGTTTCTGGTGAATCAATTTTATCTACTCAGTCTGAAAAGTATTGTATGTATCGGCATCACAGAGAACATCATTTAGTTTCCAGTAAGATTTTCCTTGTGAAATATATGTATATTGCGTTTGTAATATTACTTTAATATCTAAATGATTACGAGATGGGGTTTATGAATTTCTCACCGATTTAGCTTGAAGCTAAAATTATTGGTGAGGTTGTAGTGCCCCGAAATTTCGGGTCTAGGACAAACCAAAGATAGTCATGAACTTTAGACGCAAGTAGGACAAAATGATTGGACCTACAAAGAAATATTTTTGAATCAGAATGTACATTTTTTTAATTAATCTGAGTGTACATATTTTTATTTTATTAGTAGTTTGTAATATGGGTTCAGAAATCATTTATATTATATTAAGTATGAGTATAAACTAATATTCAAACTAGTAGGTGTTAAATATTTTAATATGTATTATTATGTATGTTTAAATTTAAATTCAGGGGTGGACTTCGGCCCTTACCCGACCAGGCCAAATCCTCTGTAGTCCGTTATACTTCCATTTTTCTTCTGTGGATAAACAGAAAAAATACTTTACAAAATCAACGGATTAAAATTTAGATATTGTATCAGCTGAATGTTTAAGTTCTTAATAGGCCTACCTGGTTTCTCCTATTGCATAAGCTCTCAGAATCATTGTCAATTCAGCTAACTTTGTGCTTGCCCAGGGTTTGTTTCAGAGAAACTTTTTCCCCCCAAAATAGTTGTATATTACACTTTTGAAGTCTTCAGAATGTTGTAACAAGGTTCGATGTAATATTATTATATTAATCTTTTAGAACGTTTCTGGGGTATATTTACGTGCTCTGGGAACAATACTCCCGGTGCCTCCCGAAAGAAACTGATAATTTCCAGAGTACTGCAATCGGGCCTGAACCGGGACCTTTCGACTCGATTGTACACCTATACCGATCCAACCCCTCCCTCCCCCAACAAAAAATGAGCCAGCCCGAAATGTGAGTGGTTTCGTCCAACCAGCATCCAGTTTTGTGACTAAACAGACGTTTTACGGACTCATATCGGACCGGGCGAGTCGGGCCGAGAAGCCGCCCAATCCATACATAAAAAATTGCACTGTAAGTTTTGTTAAATCTGATGTCAGACTTTAATTTTTTTCTATTTACCGAGCACACCGTACAGCAGTGTTTGGAAAAGAAATCATTTTCATTAACACACGTATACAAGCATTTGCAGGTTTGTCTGTTTACAAACGAATTTAGACAACTTCGGTAAACTTTATTTTGTATGCGCCATTCTAGTATCATAACTTCAATTTCGGCCCTTCACAATCAAATGAGTGCGATAATTCCTTGTTATACAGCAATTTTTGTAATTCAAGATTTATGTTATTTAAGCTATTATTTAGTTCAACTGATACTCTTCCCACCCACCATGCCCTCCAATGTGAGGACGGGAAAGTAGCTTCTGCGAAACTGGCAAAACACTATGGCCAATGTTATTAGGTGTACAGATATATCACTCCCACTTTTATTATTTCTAATTTAGTAGGTCTTTGTAAAAGTTATTGCTGCTGTAGACCCGTATGGTGGTGCATTTTCTCTTTTCTATCTTCTTCAACCACTCTTGTTTCCATACTCCCAGTATAATTGTGAAACACCGCTTCTGCCTTGAAAGGAATGATAATCATCTAGCAATCTATGACGCAGAACTGAAAACATCAGTTGTCTGAAAAGCTGAAATATAACACCACAGGTTTCTTCTTCCTTCCTTCTTTCTTTCTTTTGACTTCTTTCTTTTTCAAGCACACGCGGATCAATGAGTGGGCACCTTTGCCTGAGGTTCGAAGTCATTCCCAACACTACCGTGACAAATAAAAAGGAATATATTGATATTATCTTTCGTTGTACTTTATTGCACCAAGTGTCTCTCCATTGCAGCTCTCCCTGTCTTTGGTAAAAGAACAAAGTTCATTGCCTCCATTTCAATACAACGCCTGACCCAAGGTCTCTACTTCTCAGCTGATTTTCGGAAAATAGAATGAAGTGGCACAAAACATGCAGTAGTCAAATAAAGCCTGCCAATCTCATTTCCATTGCTTCTTCCCTGAAATAAAATGTGAAATATTTTACATTAATTTTCTCCGCATTTGGGGTTGTTTTGACGCATTTTGTATTAAAAGTTCAAGTTGGTTTACCTGCTGTCGTGAGATTTTGAATAGTTGCCTTTGTGTAATTTAATTTGTGATACAGTATTTGTGCGTGTGTGTGTACATATTGTGAATGGTAATTACCTAGGCTGTGTGGATAATATTTTTTAACGGGTTGGTTAATTGAGGCTTTCCTCAGAAAATTGACCAAGCACAGCATCAATTTTGATCCTCAAACATTTTAGGTAGGTCAGACAATTTATTTTATTGTTCTATTACCTTTCGTGCAACTCGCTGTATATGTTACTCTTTTAGTGTTGTAAATCAGTGTAATTTCTGTACAATTGAGCAAAATTACGCCTTAGTACATTTTCTGTAACAGGTCTACAGAAGGATTGGATTTACATGATCCTCTTCCCCATTTATCTCTTTATCTCCATTACTAACAGGATTTCAATTCCACTTATTTATTACCTTTAGGCATCTCACAAGCCAGGTTCAGGCCAGGGTAAGAGGAGGAGAGATTATTGGAAGATAGTCGGTCAGGGCCTACTTTGTAAGTACCATCCCGGAATTTACCTGGTGTAGCTGAGAAAAAGTTTAAGTTCGGATGGGCAGACGCTGGAATCGTTACTAGGACTTTCCGTTTGCTAAGCCAGCGTTCTACTAACTCAGCTATGGCTGCTCGGCAATAAGATTTCAAATTTCTTGCATTTAATACAGAACGAAATATTAGAAACGCATATGTTCCACCGATTATTTCCTTTCTTCATTTCCCTTCATTCACTTCTTTCAACTGACGTAATAATAATATCATTCGAGAATGTGCATCTTTGAAACTTGTAATCTTGCCTAAAAGAGCTATAAGTTCCTAACGGCTGATTTTGTTCAAAGGTCTACTATAGCCTACTTAATATTTCCATAAAGGAACTACGCACAAACAACAGCTCATTATTCTAATTGATGTCACCAAATCTTACAGTTCTTCAAATCTTATAAGTAACAATTGAGAACAATATCAGTGCGATTAAATATGTCTACAGGAGGATTGGATCCAATGAGGATTTGAACCAAATATTAAAATTTTAAAAGATAGTCGAACTCCTAAACAATTGTTTTTCAATGTTGGATATCCACATCAAGTGTTTATGTATACAGATATTTTCAACCTCAGTTTGTTGGTGATACTAACTCACCTCTTTTACGAATTTACCATTTGAATTTGGGACATTGACCGTAGCACTTCACTTTAAGCGCTTATCATCAAAATGAAAACTCTATCAGTTTTACAAAGAGGTAGAGGTGTCCCATATTTTGCAGAACCTGTTTATCAGCGGGGACATGGATTTGGAAATTTATTTCGAGGACTATTTGCTATGCTATTCATTAAACAAGGTACAAAAGCAGTAGGGCGACAAGCTTTACAAACAGGAATTCAAGTTGCTGGGCATATTTCTAAAAAACCGTCATATTAAAGAACCTCTAAAAGCACGAGTTCACGAAGCTGGTTCTTTTTTTAAGAAGTAGAGCTGAAAATAAAGTTAGTTGCTTACTGGAAGTGGTAGGAGAAAGCCACGTAAACTTAAGGTTCACGTACGCATTGGACCACAAACATTAAAAAGAAGACGTGTATCTAAAAGAAAAAATAGTGGATATATATTTTAGTTAAACATGTCTTTTCTTACACCTAAAAGTATTGAATGCTGTACAAATGAATTCGATATAGTTTCTGTTCCTATGACACAAACTGCTATTGAATCATCTCGTATGGTAGAGTATCAACCAATATTTACACTTTCTTCTGAGGGATCCATAGAATATTTTGCACCTGGAGATACTGCTGAATATATTCATCCCGCGCCTATTTATCTTTATGTTAAGTGCAAGGTATTAAGGGGAAATGGACATTCATTACAGGTAGCAACAGCAAGACCACCAGCCGTTGTAGGAGATAATGTAGCACCGGTGAATAATTTCTTACATTCACTTTTAGTGAAGTAGATGTTTTTTAAATGATAGAATGGTTTCATCTTCTAATGGTACATATTCGTTCCAAGCCTGTTATTAAACTTTACTTAATTATTCCAAAGATACATCCAAACCTCATTTAACCATTGCATTATTGTATAAGGACACTGCAGAGCATTTTAATACTCCCAAAGGAAATAATGTTGGTTATTATAAACGAAAATCTCCTATTACTGGAAGCGTTTCCATTGATATGTATGGACGACTTCATACAGATATTTCAGAATTAAATCGGACTCCTCCAAATAAAGTTAATCTACGTATAGATTAAGTTGTAGTAAAATGCATTTTGTTTAATGGCAGCTGACAATTTAACATTTAAAGTTGAACTAGAAGATGTTATTCTTTATGTTCGTCACATTAATATTTCTGTAGATTTAGCTTTACAATTAAATATTTTTATGAGTCATGACACTGCAAAATTACCATTTACTAGAGTTGAAGCATAAGTACTTTTCCTGCACATGCTGATTCCTATAATTTTGATAATATATTTCTTGGAAATTTACCTGAGGGTTTCGTTATAGGTTTTATTGAAAACACTGTATTTAATAGAAAATACCATGAAAATTCCTTCCACTTTCAAACTATTAATATTAACAAGCTGCAAATATAAGTTGGTTCCCATTTTTTCCCTCCGCATACTCCAGATTATACAAATCACCTATAGGTTCGAAGTTATCACACCCTGTTCTCTGGAACTGGTATATTTCATAAAAAAGTAAGTCACATGGTCACATATTCTGATTACCCCAATGGATATACACTTTAAGGTTTTATTCTTTCTCCTACTAATAGTTTAGATGACTCTACATGGGAAGTTATTAAGGATTCTCCCGTTAATCTCAAAATAGGGTTCAATAAAGTACCAGAAAATTCCATTTCATGTATAATTTACGCTCAATTTGATTCGCTTATACAAATCGATAAGGATCGGAATGTACATACCGATCACACCATGTAAAATTTAGTTTAGTTTGAGATAAAAAATGAGGATAGTCGTACACTTTTCAGTGCTCGATGATAATGAAGAAAATAATTACATAGTGAAATAGTTAGTTCATGGCTATAGTTCATATAGATACAAATCGTTTTCAATCGTGGATATTTAAACATCCCTTTCCATTATTAAAACTTATTCCTAGTTTATGATATACAAATGATTATTTAAGACAGCATATCAATGGTTATCTGGACAAAGGTGTTATGTCACAATTCTTTCGAAAACCAGGTTTTGACTGATATGGATAATGTTCGAAGTGCTTTTCATTTGTGAGTAATGGATCTAAGTCCAAATGTGTAATACAAAACACTAAGGTGATCTTACAGACAAAACACTAAGGTGATATTAACTGGAATCGTGATGTGCTGTGAGCGAAGGTGATAAGTCCATTTATGTACATAGCACAGAAAGGAAATTTGCAAAACTTTTATGATCTGAAAGATTATCAACGACAATAGCATTTCATATGTGAACATGTTTCTTCTGGACATATTGTGCGTCAAAGAAGTCGCAAAAATGTTACGAACAAAGCTAAGAACTGAAGTCTATAGTATTCGTTGACAGTGGCAGGTGAAAACTATCGCGTTTGCCAAAACTTCTTTTGTGCCACTCGTGCGATCAACGAAAAAGTTGTTTACAATACTTTGAAAAGGAAAACAACATCGGGACCTTACCATGGAGAAGACGGAAGAAGAGGCCAAACCCCTCATAACAAGGTGCCGGACGATCAGTTACAAGAAGTACGTGATCATATTGGCAGTTTTCCGCAGATAGCACCTCATTATTGCCGCAAGCAAACTACATAAAAGTACTTGCCTTCTGATGTGAATATATAAAAAATGTATCGCCTGTATGTGGAAAAGTGCGGTGAACTGAATGTAGTACCAGTTGGAGAACAGAAGTCCAGAAAAGTTTTCCACACTGATTTCAAACTTGAATTCTTTCTACCGAAGAAGGACCAGTGTTATTTGCGCAATATGTATTATGAGGGAACTAATGAAGACAAAGAAGGTTTATTCGAAGAATAGACTGCTCATAAATTAAGGGAAAGGGGAGCAATGGAGACGAAAGATGCTGACAAGATGAAGTCAAAAACAACGGATTCGTTTATTTGCATCAGTTTTGATATGGAAGCTGTCCTATATACTCCACACGCTGGTGACAGTGTAATTTATTATAAAAGAAAACTGGCTGTCTATAATTTCACAATTTTCGAGAATCCTACAAGAACCTGTACTGTTATCTCTGGGACGAATCGGAAGGAAAACGTTGTGCTTGCGAAATCGCGTCATGCATAATCGATTACTTATGCAGTCTACCGTCAGAGATAAAACATATTGTGTCCTATTCTGATACTTGTGCGGGCCAAAATAGGAACCAACACTTAGTTGCAGCACTTGCTCATGCAATCGCGACTGACCTTAACTTGGAAACCATTGGTCTAAAATCCATGGAGTCCGGTCATAGTTACCTTCAAGCCGACAGCATGCATGCAAGAATACAACACGAATGGAAGGGACGGCAAATTTACACTACAAGAGATTGGAAAGTACTTATTGAAGGAGTGCGCCTCAGGCCCAGCCACTACTCAGTGAAACTAATTCACCATGAGTATTTCAAAGACTATTATGCTTTAGCGGCCAATATTATCAAAAACAGAACGCGTGACATAAAACAAAACTGTGAACTGACTAACTATCAAGTGGCTACGGTTTGAAAAGTGCAGGCCCTGAAAGAACAATTATACATCACAGGGGCAGGGGAACAAAACCTGAAAAGATTACAATTTCCTCTTTATACCGTAACAGCATACCAAAGGATTACGAGGGTGTTTAGAACAGTATCCCAATTTGTAAAACTGCTGTTGATACATTACCGGTGAAGTAGCTAGTGAAGAAGACTGAACATAGTGCTTCTGTGTAATGCTTATCATTTTTCTTTCGTGCTGACAATCATAGGCTTTTGTTCCAGAAAAAAGGGTTAATCTGAAATACTAAAACTAAAATGTCTGAAGTATTGATTCTATTGTGACGAAAATACACTGTAGCCTTAATTGTGAAATCTCCATTAATTTTGTTTTGTATCACAAAAAAACTTTTGTTTGTAAGAAAACTTTCATAATATTGCATTGCAAAAGACTGCTTATCAGGGCTTATAACTTTTGTCTTTATTTTTATACACTAAAGTGACATGTTCATAATTAATCGTTGAACACCGATTTTTCTTAGAAACAGCGATCAGTACACAATTTGTAACACACTATTTAAAAACAAAAGAACCTCCAGTAGATAATCCATTCATGAAAACAGTTTTGCATGAACCTCTGATCTATGAGACATATTGATTTTTTGTGTCCTGAAAAAATGAAAGCATGGACATATCACCATTGCCCAGATACCTATATATATATTAGGTTTAGAATTGATAAATGGTGAAGTTGGATATGAGGCATTTAAAAACATATAAGCTATACCTCATACAGTGTTAATGTTTATACCCATGGGAAAACAAGATAGCTTTTTCTCAAGTCCGTTCTACAAAGAACAATTAATAATTTAGAAGATATTCACTGTCCTATATATAATGCTTTAGCATTTCCATAACAAAGTTATGCTCATCATTTTCATCAATTTACAAATTTCAGTTGTGCCTTAAAAGAAGCTTCAGTATATGCCAAATATTTAAGTTATTATCATTTAAGTACCCCCATTGACAAGGCGACGGCGGTCCTATAGCGGGCCGACGGCGACGAAATGGCGTGCCTCTACCGATTTTACACTAATGCAGCCCGCGGTCCGCTGGTGGCATCCCGCTCCGTCTCCGCCCAAAATCCCGGCCAGGCCAATCTCCGCTGAGCCGCCAAGTCCCCTCTATACCGCTCTCGTCTGCCCGTCTTTCCTCTGGTATTCCTCTTATCGTCAGATTGCTTTAACACGAAAAAGTTATTAGTCGCAGTGGTAATCGATATTAACTTTACATTTTTGCATTGTCTTCGCTGTTATTTATATCGTAGTGAGTAAAGTTCTTCAGTGTCTGCGATGGGATTCGTGTCTCCGACTGTCAGCGACGAGATTTATAA
The DNA here is from genome assembly GCA_022664845.1 of Lepisma saccharinum. Classification (NCBI taxonomy): domain Eukaryota; kingdom Metazoa; phylum Arthropoda; class Insecta; order Zygentoma; family Lepismatidae; genus Lepisma; species Lepisma saccharinum. The sequence goes on along the minus strand of JAGDQP010007770.1, from coordinate 22,276 downwards.
ATCTGATGCCTTAACTACTCGGCTATGCAGGTCTTCGAACTGGGTGATGTCTTTTCATACCTTTTGTCTTATGAAGACATTTGGGAAGCTTGTTTGCAAACGCTTATTAAAATTGTTTTTTTAATAATATACAAATTGTCCATAGACATATATTTCTGTCGTTCGTATTGCTTATTTTCAACCGTCTTCTTAACAAATGAATGTCGCAGTAACAGCGCGGTATACACTGCTGATATCCGCTGTTCCCCCGACAACAACAAATGACAATCTGCGTAACGGCGGGAAGGAGTTGGCGGCCCGCATGCCATTTTCCGTTCGGGCGGGATCCCGCCGTCGGACAGCTCGAGTGCATCGCATAATAGCCGCTATTCCGGCAAACGACGAGCCCACGACAACTAACCACCGGTACATATCTACAATGGCGGTTATCGCTCTGTACCCGACGGCGGGCCGAGAGAGTCTGCGGCAAATTGTCATTGGGGTACATTTATTTACCTGAAAACGGAACAGTGTATAAAGCAATAGCGATAAGTGAAAATGAATCAGATGTGGAGTAACGAAATTTAAAATATGCTTCAGGACTGTACTAGTGCAATTACGCTTACTGGAATATATTCAGTGGACATTTTACCTAAAAATATAATATCCGGAGGCACTGATAGTTAATCTAAGTGCGTATAGTTTACCTGGACCTCAATGGACTGCTATTTATATTGATAAAAATAAACGAGGTTAATATTTTGATAGTTTTGGCAATGAACCTACAAGCCATTTGTGAAATTTTAAAACGAAATTGCAAAGTATATCGTGTAAATAAAATTCAAATTCAAGATGAAAAATCTATTCTCGCTGGTTTATTCTGTATTGTTTTTTCATTTCAGTGCGCGAGGAAAAAAATAATTTCTTATTTTCATACTAAGGATCTTCGGAAAAATGATGAATTTGTAAATTCACTTGTAAAAACTTATAAAACAAAGAGAAATATGTAAATAAAGTTTTAATATAAACTAAAACAAAATCTTTTATTTACTAAATCCTTCAAAGAAAACAATAAGAATATACGCGTAGAGTATAGCAATAAATTATTTTTTTAATTTGAAGAAAAAGTATTCTACAAAATGAAGGCAGCTTAAGTTTAATGGTAAATATTTTTTCACAATGGACATTTCCGGTAGTATTTTTTTATTGCAATAAAAAATCGTCTCTTAAAGTAGACTACGGAAAATATCTTCTTTTCTTTCCGCAATGCATTTATCAAGAGTAATAACGACTTGCTTCAAAAGAGCCTCAGACTTGCGCTTAATCGGGCGCCGCCATGTTATGACGTAATCAGTCTGCCGACTGCTTGTCATTAACATACAGATGGTATTTGATTTGTTTAAAAAGAGATAGCAAAAATGGATCGAAATAAATATTTTAAGTGATGAATAGCGTTTCTGTATGCTTTAGCACGTCATTTAGTTCGTTTTATTCATTTAAAATTGATTTTTACTTTTAATACTTTTTTAAGATATTGATATATTTTGGTAGCTTCAACACTAATTTATAGCAGCTCTTTTATCATGATTAAATCATAAGATATATTCTACTAATGCTCTTTAGAACACTTGTATTTAAAAAGAATTACCTATTTTTTTCTGTAAAATAAATGTGGGTTTTTACGTTCGACAATCGTATACTTTTTTAATGAATGCTAGTGAAACATTTTTCAAGAACTTAAAAGCACATGAATTAATAGTGCTCGTTACTGCCATCTGTTAACAATTGAACGTAGCACTTGTAGCCCGTGAATATAGTTGAATAATTTTAGTATGTCATTGTAAAAAATAATAATGAAAGCATGTAAGAAGCAAAAACGTAAATTGAATCTATTACATTGAATTTACTCTTGCGTTTCGTGGAGTAAAGTAAAACACGGCCTTTGATAGGATTCGAACAGCCTTAGGTGAAAGCATAAAAAGTTCAAAGTTGCATACGTTAACCAACTGCTCTAAAGTTTCAGGACATCAAAATTATACAAACCAGGGATTAGGAGAGCACTGCAAGTTGAGACTGGCTGGTGTCATTGTTTGGAGCAATTTCTGTTATTGAAAGCATGTTTTGGTGTTTTAACTTATTGAAATGTGTTCTGCAGATTTGAACATTAATTATTTTGTTAAGTGATGATGTGAATGTGTTTTCTCTTTTTTGTATTTTCGTCCTCAAATTTCTGAATAAGGAACGTAACATAGGGAGAAGCATATAGCTACGGAAATAGTACGAATTGATTACATCAAACCAATCAGAGGATGTTTTTCGTTGTATGACGTAGGAGATTGAATTCTCAGTATTTCATGCTATATTTCTACGTAACGGAAAACCGTAGCGCTGAAATTTCAAAAACAATATATATTATTTAATCTGATGTACACAACCAAATTGTAAAACATATAAGGACGGGGAAAACGGAAATGTCCATTACTTACATGACACATTCAAATTCTTTACCATAAACATTCACTCCCAGTCACTATCTGGTTCACCATTAGTGTCTTTTTCTACCAATTAATTTTTTCACTTCATCCAATTTGAATAACAGTAAATTTATAATTTTTCAACATTATCAAAGTCTGGATGATTGAAAGTATTCTAGAAAATAAAGCTAGCTAAAGTTCAATGGTAAGTATCTTTTCACAATTACTTACATGACACATTTACAGTCTTTAGCACAAACATTAACTCTCGCTCAGTTTACGGTTCACCATCAAAGTCTTTTTCTGTCAGTTTATTATGCACTTCATCCAGTTTCAGTAACAGTAAACTGCGAGGGAAATATTCAAATATTACAACACAATCAAAGTCTGGATGATTTAACAAATACATATTATAAATATGATAAAAATTCAAGGGATCCATATTCACTTTATACGTTGTTTTCCTCAATGCGTTTTTTTCATCTGCAGAACGTGTAATGCATCGATGCATCAATCGATTACGCACATTAAAAAACACTCACCACAAATTAAAGGACGGTTTTTCTTAAATTCCTAGTTTTGAATGGCTTCCATTATACACACATCGTCAATATTAAAATTCACACAATTACAGGAGGTAGATGAAACCTCTGTATCTTGCAGATCACTATGACTGCGAATTAAATATACTTGGATACGGCAAAGGAATCTGCATTCACCGGTAAATGTCCATCGCCTTCATCCGCACTTGAATTCTCATAATAATGTATGATGCTAGAAGTATTCACTGTGATAGCTAGATCACAACTAAGGCAGTCAATGTTTAATAAGCCTATGAACTAGTATACAGAATGTTCAAGGAGATCAAGAAGGATAAGAAAGAAGGTAAAAACAAGTATCTAAAGATTTATAAAAAAATTATGTTCTAGAAAGTTAATGTTCTAACATGTTCCCGGACAAAATAAAAGGCCAATGAACCGTTAACGTCATCATAACCAAACATAAATATACAGCAAAGAAAACGGAGGTTACGTCAGAATCCGAAGATCTAGAACGGCCAATGACCAGTCTCTGACCTTAAACGTCATCATACCGTTAGGTTACTGATCTTAAGGAGGTCAATGATCTCTATGACGTCAAAAACTAAAAATAGAAATTGTAAGATTTGCGCGGGACTTCTACTGTGAAGAGCTATGCGCAGGAGATTCTTCAGAGTTAGGTTCAACAGTTTCAAGACTACGAAATTCAGGAGCTGTAATTTCTAGAACTTCAAGGACAATGTTTTCACATTTCCGATATGAATGTCCAACTCCATATTTTCCGTATGGTGGAGAGGACCTGTATCATTGTTTTACCTGTAATTACAGATTCAACAAGGGTAGTTTGCTGGAACTGTGAAGAATCTAGATAAGGAAATGAGGTACGATCACTTATACCTGGAACACTTGCAATTTCCGTTGAATTGGAGAGATTGTGATCCACTGGGTATAAACTACTGGCAGCGTCACTATTGTCGAATGTTGACTCGAACATGCAAAACTGTTGGTTGTTTCGTGGCAGTTTTAGAATTTGTCTCATAAGCAATCACCAAGTGTGGCATCACCAATGAATCTTTTACGCTGGAGGCATTGCTAATATCGATGATTAGGCTGATCACATTGAAAACAAGTAGCTAATTGTCCATTGTAAGTACTTAAAGCCTTGTAGCAATTGTCATGAGTATACTACCGAATGTATTTGTTCAAGGTCATCGGCAAAGCACGAATGCCATTTGCTACTGGAAACAAATAAGCGCGGGACCACTGTTCGTTTCGAAAATCATAAACTTTTTCATATTGTAAAAGTTCTTGTTCAACATTAACATTCCGAAGTTCCAACGGTAATTTAAAAGCACGCGCATTTGTCATGTTGTCATTTGGTACCGTAATATGAACGTCACTAATAGTGTCAATATTATGCTTAAATTTAACACCACCACATAATTACGAAGGAAACTTTCGAACACAGTCATCGACATAAATTTTACATATTCTGCATAATTGTCTAACAATATCAACATATCAACACTAATCTTTAGTGGAGTTGCAAACCATTCGTGAGTTTCTAAAGTACTTGGCCGGTGTTATCAAGTTGTTTTAGCAAACGAACATTTCACTGTATTTTTACGAAGGTTATTTTTCATTATGCTGTTACTCATTCCCTCTGACCTATTCGACGACACGAAACGAGAGATAATAAAATACACACTCAAACAGTAGAAGCACAATAGCAACGAGTCCTATTTGATCTGGAAACACAGTCACTGCAGCACCTACTAACAAGTCTGCTCACTCTATAAGTTCACGAGTCACCTACCAACTGAGTTGAGGCCTCACGATTTATAAGTAAAACTTTATTGTAAACTAGATAAGAGAAAAACACAAGTGTTAGGGAATAATTATATACTTTTGGAATAATATATAATTTTGAGAGCAATAATATTAAGAAGAAAGTACTGACAAATACTTAACGAAGCAATAATTATCGTAATAATGCAATACACAGTAAACATATTGAGATACAAATCGTCATGCTTGACCTATATTTCCATGCTTATATATTATATATAATCGTAATTTAATGCGTATGTCAAATTATCTCCAACATATTTAACATCAAATGTTAAATGTTCCAATGTTAGACGATAATTTATAACTCATGTGCAAACTATTTTTTTTAGATAAAAAGTGAACTAGCTTAACCGAGAGCTGGCGGACTTGCCCGAACGATATGGTCAACAATGTGTGAAACAAATTATTGTTTTCCCTTTCTGGACGTTCTTATCCTTTCTGGACGCATTATGTCTGAAAGTACCTTTCTTGTAATAATGATTGAGCGAACGCTAGACGACAGGCTAGAAAGGCATATTTAAGTAATATTTGATCAAATTGTTTGTTTTCAGCATAGAGGAAATGATACAGAATTTAATTCGAAGCTACTTCAAAAATTGGATCGTCTTTCTCTTAGTGAAAAACAACCTTCTTACTGTGATGGACGCAAGCCAAGTTATCGTTATAGGAGAAGACGGACAAACGGTATGTTAACTACGGACATTTAAATGTTATTTTCGTAGTTCTTTATACACTATTTGGAGGCTGTTTTTGAGGCGCTGTTCCACAAAATCTATAGAAAACAGAACGAAAATTGTGAACAATCCTATGGAAAGTGGTAAACAAGTTAGGTTTAAAGAAAGTATATTTATAAATTAAAATCGGCTATGCCAAATTATTTCACACAATAACAATAGAGTATAAGAAACTGAATCCCCATTCTGAGTAATATTGTTACAAATAGCTCTATTTCTTCAAATAAAATACCAATTTACATTTTAAAAGGATTTTGTCGCTGAAGTGAATCAAGTTTTGTGAGCACCTTTTTCCTTTTAAAACACGTTTGTGAGGAAAGAGAAAACGAACAAAAATTTAACTGATATTCGTTAAAACTAAACGTAACAAGAAGTGCAAACATGATTCCTTTCAAACAGTTTTTCTACGCCTTTATACCTTTTTCAGCAAAGAATATATTGCAAAATCCACAAGACAATAAAGTAAAATTACCAGTTACCACTTTTGTTTCTAAGCTACAGTGTATCAATAAGCGGGTTGGTGGCCCAGGAAAGAGGTAGAGATAGCTCTGGAGAGCGGAAATCGATGCAGGGTATTCTCGGTGATAGCTTATATCTTTAACGCGCTGACCACGAAGATCATGATACATTCATTACTTTTGACTATTTATTAACTATGCAGGGACATGGAGCGTAATGATTCTGAATTTTCCTTTTTCTGGGCCAGGGACGGCAACAGCAGAGAGAAGCGCCGATCTATCTAAATATTGTCTATATAGACTATATATTGAAATATATGTACTTTATTAAGCTAAAACATCTCTTACCCTAACATATAATTACCATTATCTATTGAACACATGCCAGATTGACCTGTATATTAACGAAGCTGATAGAACCAAGATAATATGGATATGGAATATACTTGTAAATTGAATGTTAGTAGATTGGAAATTTAAAAGATTACTGTGAAAGGCTTCTTAAAGTAATGCAGTGGAACATCGATATATCGAATTCATTGATAAATCGAAGTTATTCCATTCCCCTTGAACCTGCTATCACTCCCATGCGTATTTTTACCTCTATATATCGAAGGACTGGTCAGGAAAACCTTGATATTTCGAATTTTCGTACTTGCTTGGCTTGGTACCGCACCTCTATATATCGAACGTTTGATTGGAAAACCTCTATATATCGAAGTTGTTTTGATAAAATCTATAAGACTGTACTATATTTAGACCAAACTTTGTTCGTTATTTGAACGACAATCGTCCATGTTGCAATCTGCAACCCCCACCTTTAGTTTACAGTTGTTATTGCATGCACTTACCCCCCAGTTGTAATCAGTTAGTCCGAGTCCAGTTTGACAGAAAAGTGCGCGTGTGAGAAACTTATCTTTTGTTGTTGTGATTCAACCTCTATATATCGCAGTCAGTCAGAAATTACCTTGATAAATCGAACCTCGGTATATCGAAATCCTCGATAATTCGAAGTTTTCTCGTTCCCCTTGATGTTCAATATATCGAGGTTCCACTGTACGTTGTTAAAAATGTTCCCAAGCATTTCCGTAAACAGCTAGGCAACCATAGCTGTCCGTAACTAGGCTAATAGAAACCAGTCATCATTCAGTTTTCAGGTATACTGGAAGCAAGATAAAATATAAGAGAAGCCTGAGCGAGATTTGAACACGGGTTGCTCACTTCCAGTGTTATATCGAATATATTAAATTGTCAGGCATTAGATTCAAACAGTATTGTGAGAAGTATATTGCGTGAACCACAAAGATAAACTAAATTGAATCACTTTTGTATTGTCAGAAGTTGGCAACAATGAATGCGCTGCGTGGCTTGGTTTTTGTGCTCCGTATTTATGTGCTAGATTCTTTGAAAAGTGTCATGTTTGCTGTGTTCCAATTTCCTAGATGCTTTCTTGAACGCTTACTAAACTACTAGCATTAGTCTTTGTGTGTGGGTGTGGTGTTACTGATCCTCTTATTTTGTCATTTGGTGTGCCGAGTATTCAAACTTTCCTTTGTCGTTCTCCCTGTGTCAGCGTTCAAAACTTCTCTATTTAAAAAATTCTCTACTGCCCCAAACTTGGCACAAATTAACAAAAAGTGGATGTTCAACGTGAGCTACTTTACATGAAATAGTTTTTACATTGTGTATGTGATTTCCAATTTTACACACACTAGTCTAAAGTCAAGAGGAACAAGATGGAAGTATCTATGGAACATTACCGTTAAGCCACAGGCATCAGGAACATGAGAGCAAGGCGCGTTAGAGTTAGTGCAGCAGTAGCGTTCAGTGAATCTGGCGTTTGTATGATCTTTATTGGCTTGGTTCTTGCAGTGCTACTGGTGATAGGATCTGTGGAAAAGAACCCTAGCCCTTATTCTTTGGACGATCTGATGGAAAAACTAGATAAAATGAGCAATTATATTGTCGGGATACAACGAATAACGACGGAACTAAGTGAACGAAAGAGCTTCACTCGGTGAAAAACAGAAAACGATACTTTGAGAAACCTTATAAAACAAAACGAACTGACGATCCACCAATTAGAAAACCACTCCAGGCGTAATAACTTAGTATTCTACAACTTAAAGTAGCGAGGAAATGAGAGTTGGTAAGGCAGTGAAATATTACTTCACCAGTTTTTGTGGGAAGAGCTTGCGATTAATACTACCGATTATGACTTCAAAGAATGCCATCGCCTTGGGGTTGAAAGAGGGAAACATTATAATAGGTCTATAATCGCGAAATTAAGTTTATTTAAAAAGAAATCTGAAATTTTATCGTACGTTTACCACTCACGAAACACGCTGTTTTCGATTCTCGTCGTGTGCGTGCCATAAGATCGGAACTCAAAACACGTCTTCAGAGTGCTAAAACTACGGGACTACGGGCAAAATTATTATATGACAAATTGTACGTTGAAGAAAAGTCATATACCCTGAGTGACCTGAAGGACTCTGATAAAATATTATTTTCTGGCCTTACTCCAAACAAGCATGATAAAGTGCATGAACTTCCACTTCCCCCTGCACCTACTCGTCAAGATAAAGAAAAATAACTACACAGGGTTCTCACCCTACGGATGGACGGTACCACCACTCTTTTTCAAGGTCAAACATCTATCCAGAGGCTGTTTTCCCCGGCCCTCACAACCTCCGCCCCTCTTGGTCACCCTCGTCTGATTACTCGAACTAGGATCTTGAAATCCCCACCACCTGGGGCCAGAGAACACCGGCAAAAGTGTGAAGAGTAAGACAGCTGACTAACAGGTAGGAGGTATGGAAACGGAGCAATTGTCTGTGTGCGCAAATAGTGAGTGCGATTTGTGTGGAAAAAGAAAAGGGGCAGCTGCTTGTTTACATGCAGAATGTAATATCACTCAAGGGGAAAATGAAGAAATTCTATTGTAGTGTTTTGTCTAACAATTATTTAGTAATCTGCATCACTGAAACATGGACAAGTGAGCATTACAATTCTGAATTATTCGAGGATAGATATGTTGTCTATCGACAGGACCGTAATTTGGAAAGAGCAGGCAAAGCAACGGATGGGGGTGTTCTTCTAGCTGCCCTTCGCAAATATAACCTACACATAATTGACTGTTGTACTTCACAATTTGAATTCATTCTTGAGAAACTTGTTTCTAATGGTGTCACAATATAGATTTTCATTGCATACTTTCCACCAAAATCGAAAGAAGAATTATACGAAAATTTGTATCATAGTATAGAATGTCATTGTCCGTCTCCAAGCACTATTCTTCTTATGGGTGACTGGAACTTACCAGAATAAAACAGGTACAAATTTTAACTTTATACACTCTATACAAAACTCCCAAAGGATTTGGCGCTTCAGCTCTTTCTACAATTAAACTTCTTATAATAATGTAATAAATTCACATGGACGAACCTTAGACGTAGTCTTTTCAAATTTACATACTATAGAAGTAAATCGAGATAACTATCCTATTCTAAAAGAAGATGAACTTCACTCAGCCTTACTCATCACTCTCAAATAGAATATCGTAACCAATTCAAAATCTAAACTTAATTTAACTGGTTATAACTTCAGAAAAGCTATTTTTGATACATTGTACCATGAACTTCGAGCTGTAGACTGGGACTGTCTCAAAAACATAATAGATTAAATGAGGCAGTAGGATACTTTTATTCTGCCATTTACAACGTATTTTATAAAAGTGTCCCCAGTAGAATACCATCAACGAAAAATTGCCAGTGTTGGCTTACAAGAGAAATAACCAGTAAAATAAAACTTACAGACTATTTTCGTAGAAAGTATAAGAATTCTAACATAAATAATCAATTTTATTTAAGTGGATTTAATAGATTGCGCAAGGAAAACAAAGAAAGAAATTTCTAGAGCATATAAATCGTATATATTAAACATCGAAAATCAAGTCACTGCTGACCCAAGTCAATTTTGGAATTTCTTGAAAAGCAAATCACGACATCTTCCTATCAGTCCGGTTTCATTTAATGGCAAGCTAATTAATGATAATGAGGATATAGCTAATATTTTTGCTTCATATTTTCGGTCCATATACAGAGAAAGTTGCATTGAGTTCAAAACAACGAAAATGGAAGATTCTATGTATTCGAGTAATGGACTCGACAATCTGTCGATTTCTCAGATAAGCATGAAAGAGGTAGAAGTTGCAATAAAGAAGTTAAAACTTAAGAAGGTGACTGGTCCAGATGGAGTACCATCTTATGAGATGAAAGGATGTGCGAAACTATTGAAATACCCGGAACATATAATATATAATATTTAATCTTTCACTACACACATGCAAATTTCCACAACAGTGGAAAGAGACTCTAGTCTGTCCAATACGGAAGTTAAGTAATTCAAAAGAAATTAAAAATCATAGACCAATAACAATTCTTTCGGCGTTAGCCAAAGTTTTTGAAAATTGTCTCTATCACCGTATCATAACTCACGTTAGACCAGTAATATGAAATTCACAGCACGGTTTTATGCAGAACAAATCAACAACGTCCATAAATTAAGTAGTAATCACGGATTTTATAGCTAAAACTTTAGATAAGGGTGGCCAGGTTAATGTTATATATACGGATTTTGTCAAAGCTTTTGACACAGTAGACCAGTACATATTACTTTCCAAACGTAAACACTTCAATTTTACGGAGAACCTAGTTTAACTTATTTCATCTTACCTACAACACCGTTTACAATCCATTCTCTACAGATAATTTGTATCAAATGAATTCAAAATGATATCAGGAACACCTCAGTGCTCAAAGTTAGGCCCGTTAGTATTTTCATTATTCACAAACGACCTCTCTGATTGTATAGTAAACTCAGAAACACTATTGTATGTAGATGATCTTAAAATATTGTATAAATATGAATCAATTAAAGATTGTTATCAATTACAAGGAGTTTAGATAACATAAGCAGGTGGTGTCACAGAAATAAACTAGATATGAATATCAAAAATTCACTACGATTACTTTTACTAGACGACGACTGTTTATTTATTTTCCTTACTCAATTATTAACACAGTTTTACCAAGACCAGAAATAATATAAGATCTTGGGGGAATTTTTTACTCTAAACTAACATTGTCATGTAAACAATATAACAGTAGAATCTTTCAGAAGTCTAGGATTGATTTACAGAACAGCAGGGGGACTTCAGAATGACTAATTCATACCAAAAATTATATTATTCGTTGATTTGACCTAAACTTGAATATGCATCAATCATCTGGATTCCTGTCACTCAAATTAATTGTTGGAAAATAGAAAAGATTCAATCTAAATTCCTTAGACTCCTAACGTACAAAACACTTGGTTTTATCCTAAATTTGAACATTATGTATACCTAATTAAGAATTTTTAACTCATTACGATGTAGAACAGGAGAATCATTATTGACTCACTCTTTCTTTATAAATTAATTCATAAGTGCGTTGATAGTATAGACTTAGTCTAAAATCCAATTCGGATACCGGATACTAGAACCAGAATGGATAACAAAGGCCTTTTCCACTGTATGAAACCTTGAACTGAGATTCTTAAAATCAATTATCACATTCTCCAAATTGAGCACAGCACAACATTCTAGTAATCTTTACATTAATCATTTTATTTTTCTAGTAGTTATATTTGTTTCATCAATAATATTATTTATTATTTCTCCTAATATCATTAGAACCTTATTAGGTTGAGACGGGCTCGGGTTAGTATCTTATTGTTTAGTTATCAGTAGACACGGTCTTATAATGCTGGTATATCGACTGCTTTATCTAATCGAATTGGAGATGTGTGTATTTTCGTTGCAGTTGATTGAATACTTAATTATGGAAGTTGAAATTACATTTTTTTATTTATGGGACTTAATAAGTAGCAATGAAATAGTATTGTTTTATCTCTTGTAGTATTATTGTTCGGGATAACAAAAAGAGCTCAAATTCCTTTTTCGGCTTGATTGTCCGCTGCTACATTGGTAACTGCAGGGGTGTATTTATTAATTCGTTTTAGTGATGCTTTAATTAATAGTTTTTCGGGGCGGGTATTGTTGCTGCTTTCTGGTTTAATTATATTTATAGCTGGAGTGGGGGCTAATTATGAATATGATTTAAAGAAAATTATTGCTATATCAAGTATGAGTCAGTTAGGTTTAATAATAATAATTTTGTCAATAGGATTTGCTATATTAGCTTTTTTCATTTATTGACCCATACTCTTTTTAAGGCTTTATTGTGCTTATGTGCAGGGGCTATTATTCATGGGGTAGAGGACACCCAGTATATCCGTTGTATGGGAGTACGTGTATTTCAAATACCATCAACTTTGTCTTGCTTAAACACAGCTAATTTAACTCTTTGTGGGACTCAATTTTTAGCTGGGTTTTATTCTAAGGATTTAATTTTGGAAGTGGGAACAATTTCATAAATTGATTTAGTTCTATTTTCTTATAATTTTTTTTCTACGGGGTTCAATTAATGTTATTCTGTTCTTTTAAGATATTATTTAACTGGAATAGGATTTGCTGGGAGTAGATGCCACGGAGTGGGAGATAATGGTAATTGGGTTATAGTTCGAGGAATATTAGGACTTACTGTGGCTTACATTCTCGGAGGAAAAGTTATAGGTTGACTATTATTAACTTGTCCATCTGTTATTGAGTTGCCGCTGCCTCTTAAAATGAGAGCTTTAATTGTTAGTGGTGTAGTTGCTTGGGTTGTGGTTTTATTAGAGGACCCTCCAACAGGAAAAATCAAGTGTCTTCAAATAAAGTTTATTCTTTTATAACTATAATAGGTTCCGTACGTTTTTTACCTTATTCATCTGCTAATTATTGTATCCACTTTCCGCTTTATGTGGGTGGAGTGTATGCTAAAATTATTGACAAAGGATGAAGTGAAATGTTAGTGGGGCAAGGAATTCATGCTTTTATAACAGGTGGTTCTACTCTATTAACAAAAATACAGTTTAATGGATTTAAATTGTATTTATTGTTCATGTATTTTAATTGTATTTTTAACAACTTTAATTTTCTTGTTCATTTTAATAGTTTACATTTAAAGAGTAGCGCTGAAGATACCAAAAACAATAATTTATTCGTCAAATAAGATACTCTCTGAGAAGGTATCCACTACTACCTTGAAAAAGTAGTGTAATTATTACACTAAGAGAGTTTTAGTTGGAGAGGTAATAACGGGATTTAACCGGTAAAGATAAAAGTTAGCAGCTTTTTCTTGTTTTGTTAAATACTTACCTCCTAAGTTGGGGATCATTACTTGAAGTTCCCATTTTTATTATTAACAGTAATATGCCTCTAATTTTGCTTCAACTAATAAACAAGAATGGTCATAGGTCATCTAAGTTCAGGTCGAAACTAAATGCAAGATGTTTCTTGTTTGAGTACACTTTTGGCTGCAAACCAAGTATTATGATTAACTATTATCCTATGTCGGTCATTCTAGTGATCCTTGTTTTCATTCGTGATGTAAGCCAATGAGTAGAGTTAGTAGGAAAATTATTCTTACGGTGGTTAAATGTATGATTATGGAGGTGGTGTAATAATGATGGGTAGAAGTAGAACAATCTCTACATCAAAAATAGGGAAAATTACTGCAATTAAAAAGAAGCAAATAGAGAAGGGAATCCGTGAGGATGATTTGGGATCAAAGTCACATACAAAGGGGCATATTTTTTGATAAATGATTGTTTCTTTGATCGTAGAGAGGCTAGTAATATGACAACAATTGTGATCGTTATAGTGATTAATACAGCCGTTAGAATTATATATATATATATATATATATATATATATATATATATATATATATTTATTTATTTCATTATATATGCATTTTCTAATTGTAAGTCAGATGTATTAATTTATACTAAATAGATGGGTTATCCTCCTCATCAATAAATTGAGATATAGAGAAAGAATCATACTACATCTACGAAGTGTCAATATCATGCTGCTGCTTCAAATCCAAAATTGTGTTTAGGGGAAAGGTGATATATGGCGAAGTAGACAAACTATCAGGAATGAGGAACTAATAATTACATGAAAGCCGTGAAATCCAGTTGCTATAAAGAAAATAGATTCATAGGCGGTGTCTGAAATTGTGAATGGTGCTTCATAGTATTCGAAAGCTTGCAGGGCTGTAAAGTATAGTCTTAAACAGATAGTTAAAGCTAGAGCATGAGTGGTTTGTGTGTGATTTGCTTCTATAAGTCTGTGATTAGCTCAGGTTACTGTGAGTCCTGATGCGAGTAGAATTGAAGTATTAAGAAGGGGAACTTGTATGGGGTTGAAAGGCTGAATTCCTGAGGGTCATATTATCCCAATTTCTACTGTAGGGGCTAGTTTTCTGTAGAAGAAGGCTCAGAAGAAGGAGGTGAAAATACTTCTGATACAATAAATAAAATTATACCTCATCGAAGTCCGGTGGATATTTGAATTGTGTGAAGGTCTTGGAAAGTTCCTTCTTGGGAAATATCTCGTCATCACTGAATTATTATTAGTGTAATGATTAAAAGACCGAGAAAGAATAAGTCTGGATTAAACTGATGAAATCATTTAGTTAGGCCTGTTGTGGTAAAGAATGCCTCTAGGGATCCTATTAGGGGTCATGGACTTTGATCTACTAGATGATATGGGTGATATTGGCGTGCTGACATATGTAACTTCGCTTGAGTATAGGGTTGTTAGTACTGCAAATAAATAAGGTTGAATGATTGCTACTGCGGATTCTAGTATTAATAATAAGATTTGTCTAATCATTATTAAGGAAAGAGGAGATAGAGTTAATCTTGGGTCTGTTCTCCCTAAGAGGGTTAGTAAGATGTGTCTTGCAACTATATTTGCTATTAATCGGACTACTAAAGTGCCTGGTCGAATAATGTTTCTAGTAATTTCAATATATACTATAAAATGTATTAAGGGACCTGGAGTTCATGTGGGAAGAAGAAAGGGGGAAATATGTGTCGAGTGTAATTAATTCACCCATATAAAATAAAGCTTAGTCATAAGAGAAGGGCAAGAGTTAGTATGAATCTAAATGGCAGATCTTGTAAAAATGTAATGTCCTACAAAGTTATTAAATATAATACATGCAAATAAGGTAATAAAAAGGATCGTTATTTCTTTATGAGTATTTTGAAGTTCTAGAATTACTTTAAATTCCTTATGGAGAGTTGTCGTTAATATATTTCATAGAATTGTTGCTCGTGACGGGAAAAATCAGAATGATGAGGGAATAAGTGATAGGCATAGGAAGGTACTAAGTCAGTTAATTGATAGTGATATGATTGAGGAAGTTGGGTCAAATGTTGATTATATATTAGGCCTAGTTATCATTTTCAGGTTAAATTAAGTGTATTCATTTTTGTTTGATCGTTTTTTTAATTGAAAGGGAATTAAAAAAGTACCACAATTTATGGTAATTTGGCTGTGACCATGTTATATGATTTAACTAACTTTTCATTAGGAGTAATTGTTACTTTACTATATTTTGGTTTAAGAGACCATTGCTTACTGCCAGCCACCTAACGAAGCTTGTTGAATTATGTTTGATATTCAGTTGATGAATGCTGGTGCGGACAGGTTTCTAAAACGATTGGTATAAAGCTATGATTTACTCCGCAAATCTCAGAGCATTGTCCAAAGAATAGACCAATTCGTTTTGCATTCATGCCTACTTATTTTAAACGTACAGGGGTTGTGTCTGCCTTTAGACCTATAGCTTGCATACATCATGTATGCAGAACGTCTGCTGCTGAAATTAACACTCGAATGTCTGTTTTAATTGGTAAAATTACTCGATTGTATACATATAAAAGGCGAAAATGTTTTGTTTCATTAACTGGAAATATTAATATGTATGAGTCAAGTGTTGTGGGAGTAATGTCTGAATATTCATATCTTCTGTATCATTGATACCCAATTACTTTTAAGGTCACGAAGGGTTGGTTGATTTCATCAATTCAATAAAGAAGGCGCAGGGATGGCAGAGCAATAAAAATTAACGTAACTGTTGGTAGGATAGTTCAAATGATTTTTAAGATTTTGCCTTCTAAAAGGTGCCGATTGATATTTTTGTTAAATATGATAGAGATTAGTAAGCAATCCACAAGTACTGTGATTATTACAATAATAAGTATAGTATGATCGTGGAAGAAGGTTATTTGTTGTATAATCGGGGATCTAGCATCTTGTAGACCTAATTAATTTCAGGTAGCCATTTCTAAGAAAGACATAAGTGGGTCTTATTTTCGGGGCTTAGGTACAATGTAGTTATCTGCCACCTTAGATATTAAATAGTTAAAAGGGAAATTTCTGCAAAACTATGTTCCGATGTTGGTAGATTTTGATATCATTGAAGTAAGGTTGGCTGTTGATCGGGAAATAGAATGGGACGGGAACTGACAAGTGCTTCTCATACGATGAACACTAATATAAGAACTTCAATAAGTGATAAGAAGGAGCCTACACTTGAGACCATATTTCATGTTATATATGCGTCAGTGTAATCAGGATATCGTCGAAGTATTCCACTGAAGCCCAAGAAATGTTACTGAAAGAATGTGATATCAACTCCTAAGAATATTATAATTAATTGAATTTTTAATCAGGATGGAATAAGGGATGTGCCTCTAAAAAGAGAAAACCAACGAATAATTCCTGCTATAATTGCGAATACTGCTCCTATCGAAAGAGCATAATGGGAGTGGGCCACAACATAGTAGGTGTCGCGTAAGACAATGTCTATTGATGAGTTAGCTAATATTACTCCTGTCAAGCCTCCTGCCGTAAATAAGATAATAAATAGTTGGAGGGGAATAGTTGATTAGTGTGCCGAAAATAGTTGCACTTTAATACTGGCCGGAACTGCAATAATTATTGTGAATGCTGTAAAATAGCCTCGTTTATCTACATCTATTCCTACAGTAAATATATGTTGATCTCATACAATTAAATCAAGGAATCCAATTACTAATATTGCGTAAAATATACATAAGGCTCCAAACGTTTCCTTTTTACCTCTTTCTGGAGTAATATGAGAAATTATTCCAAACCCTGGTAGAATTAGAATATAACTTCTGGGTGTCCAAAGAATCAGAAGAGATGTTGGTATAAGATGGGGTCTCCTCCTTCAGTTGGGCCAAAGAAAGAGATATTCAGATTTCGTCTGTTAATAATATTGTGATAGCTCCTGCTAGAACTGGTAAGGATAATAGTAAGAGAACGGCTGTAATTATCACAGATCATACAGATAGACGTACCGGTACCCGTTCTATTGTTATTCCAGGTATCCGTGTATTAATGACAGTTGTAATAAAGATGCGGAATAATTGTAATTGATTTCCCCCCATTTGGAGAATGTGCTTTTCGCACTGTTGGTTAGGTGGAATGAAAAATGAAGTAGAGCCAAATAAATTTCCAGAATAATGGAATAAAATTATTCTAAAGCAAGAAAAATTACTATAGCAAGTTCTAGTTTATAAACATAGGATGGCAGAGAAATGTTTATAATGGGCACATAAAAACCTAAGAGGGAATTATAAATTATTTGTATTATCAGTATTATATTATTTCTAAATCTATATATTTCTGTATTTACTTTGTGTTTTACATTGCACAGTATTGTTAACTTTTATATATATATATATATATATATATATATATATATATATATATATTATGTATGTATTATTACTCCACTTGGATTAGCTATGCTAATTTTAAACTTGTCTGTGTATTGATCTATTTCTTTTGTGCTTAGTATTTATTATTCTTTTATTTTGTTGATACTATTGAAAGTATGGAATGATCATTTATACTAAGCAGTCCTAGTAAAAGAAAAACTAAGTTGTACTGTAATTTACTTTTTACAGAATACTGTAACTAAGCATTGTATTCTTCCTAATAAATAAATAAACTAGGGATCAGGATTCTCATTCACTGGGAATGTTTTCATTTGTGCAAAAATAAGAAGTAATTAAGATGGTGACACCAAACAGTTTATCAGATTTACCTTGACGGCTATGATAAGAAGCCCTTTTCTCATTCTGCGAATGTACAGAGTTGAAAACTAAGGCTATCGAGCTGAGCATACCAAAAGTCTCTTCATTTATCTTTAATTTCAATGAAACATTAAATACTAAACCTTCTGCGAAACTTCACTGAGATATTCTAGCGACGTTTACAAAATGTTTAACAGTGTAGAGACGGTTTTTTATCCGATAAACTTAAAACTTAACTGTTTTCTACTTTTTAAAGTTGAATTCTCCATTGTTAAAAGGAACTAAGTCAAAATCATTTTTCGCAGTTTTCCTTGAATCTGTGGAAGAAAACATGTTCCATTATACATGTTAAAAGCAACTAGTAGTGGCTTGTCGATCATAGTCACTACCCAACACACTTTTGGTACAAGTTTGGGGAGTGGCTGCTTCTGATTTGATTTTATCCCCTGATAACTGAAAACAATTCAAAACTTTTCTGGCACGCACAGTTTTATTTCTACCAAGTCTTTAAGTTACAAAAATGCAACTTTTTATATACCATGTAAAGCACATAGCTGATAAGCATATTCTACATGTGTTTTTATTGTGTTTTTTTCTTCAGTAATTGGGTAAGTATTTCAATAATACCATATAGGAGGCAGTAACGCGCGTGGGTCGACATTTTTAACCTTTATGACCTCGAAACAAAAAATATAATAACGTAGGCGCTAGCGCGCTGTCTTCTGAGGTTCTAGCCGACTCCACCAGTACGGTTCATGAACGAAGTTGAAGGTAATTATTGCTGAGAGGCTGCTAGTTTTATATCTGTGTCTGTGTGTGAGCTATTTACTTTTGCTTCAAGCATGGAAAAGGCAAGGGCTACAAGTGATTCGCCTGACAGTTTCTGTTACGTTTGTGCATTGTATGTTCGTAAGTCACTAAAGAGACTATAGGAAGAACAGTGAAAACAGCCTACAAGTTATATTTTGGCTCTTTAGTTGGTGACCAAGACAAAGACTGGGCACCCCATGTTTGCTGCAAATAATGTAAGGTAAATTTGTCAATGTGACTGCAAGTTAAGAAACGTGCATTGCCATTTGCTGTACCTGCAATTTGACGTAAACAAACCAACCATTATAATCACTGCTATTTTTGGTATGACAGATGTGTCTGGGTATTCCAGGAAAAATAAACGTGAAATTTCATACCCAATTTGTTCATCTGCCATGAGGCCTGTGGCTCATGATGACAGTATGCCTGTTCCAAGTGCATCAATTGAGATACGGGCCCCTGATATCAGGGGGCCTCATTAGATCCACGCTACGTCACTGTTTTTATACATTTCCTTTAATATCTTGAGAACCATTCAACCTAAAACAACCGAACTTGGTATATATGTGAGAATTAATGTACTTTATATTTCTAGTAGCAAACTTGAAAAAAAAAAACATATGAACGCAGTGTTGCCAGGTTACGAAGCTAAAATTTCAGTCTTATTATCATTGTTTTTACTAACCACAATAACTCTGTAAAACATATAGGCTACGTATTGTGAAGGTCAGGATGTGCAGGTAAAAGTGTCAGAAGCTATAAGTGATTTACATGCAGCAGACGCTCGCTATCACGATGATTGCAGAAAAAGATTCATGTGAAAACGAAATGTGGCAACGGCTGCTGCATCTATTGAGAAATCTGAACTATCATCGGAAGATGAAATTCTCAACGATGTTATTAATGATCTGAAAAGAAATAGGAAAAAGATTTGGAACACTATTGAAATGTACAATCGCGAGCATATATTTTTGACCCCCTTGAATGCTCATTTCAGCTATATGAATTGTGGTAGCGTTCGCCTATTGAATATGCAACCCAACTTGATTAGTGGATTATCTTGAATGCATATCACTCCAGGATGTGCAATTCTTCCTCCAAAAGTCTTTTGCAGGGAAAAGAACGAGAATGTTTATTGTGGAATCATATAAATTGCAGGCGTTAGCATCACTTAGAGAAATTTAAGATAAAACAGGTTTAATTAGAAGAAATGTTTCTTGTATCGTAGAGAAACTAGTAGAAATGTATATTTAAGAACTTTTATATTCAATTACCACATTTAAAAACGTAATTAGTTAATGTTATAAACACTTTTGTGTGACAAGAAAATACTCTGAAAGATAATGAGGTATGGAGCAGAACACAAAAAAGTGAGATAAAGATTTGCGCACAAAAAGTGAAATAAATGATCTCAAAATTACACAAAAATTACATTCAAATGTATATTTTTCAAATATATCCCCCGTCTATTTTACACATTTTGCCAGAAAGGTTACACACTGTAATTAGTTTAAGAGAATGAACAAACTAGGAGCGGGATTCAAACCCGGGCCGCCTGATTCGAAGTCCGACACCTGAACCACTTAACTACATATCTCATGCAGAACAGTGTTCACCATAACGTAGTAGTAGTTCGGAAAAGTAGCGATTGAAAAGGATGCAATGACATGTCTTTTTGTTACCTATGTTTATGTGAGGAGAAGTTCTGTGATTTTCAGTAAAAGAATCAGCTTCTTTTCGTAAAACTGCAGTTTAATTACTTCTGTCATAGAGCACTGGAAACTCCTCAAGATACTACATTTTGCCTTATCATAGCCATGCGTGAGGAATACCAAATATGGGCGTAATGTGGAAGTTCTGATGCCAATCCTGGGCGCAAAAAAAAAATACATGTTTACATCGCAATAATATTCCATAATGTGTTTAGTTCCAATGCGCTTCAATGAGATTATTTACATTGATTTTCTGCTGCGTAGAGAGTCCAATCTGCTGAAAACTCAAGTGATGAAGGGACCACGGTGGCTCTGTTGGTAGAGCGCTCATCTCTGGTGCTAGGGGTCGTCGTACCAATCCCTGCTTATGCAATGTGGGCTTTGTGGTGGACAAACACCGTGTGCGTGGGTTTCGTGCGGTGCTCTCGTTTCCTCTCACTTTCCTCATTCCACCAATTCATCCCATCATTATCCATACGGCCTAAAGGCCTTAAAATAAATTCAAATCAAAATTCAAAGGATGGAATTCATTTGAAGGTATGTTTCTCCTTTTTCACTCAAGTCACCCCCTTGATTTTGGATTACATTCTACATTTCACGCAACGGAGTGCGTTTTGGAATAACGTTGATTTTAAAAAAACAGTTTATCTGAGCCCATATGGGTTTTATAGGCCTTTTGGGGGTTTCCTTGGGTTTTCAAAATAAAATGTGATTAAACGTAAACGTAAAGTTGTGCACAACCTCAGTACCCCAGTCGATAACACTTTGTCACAACTGTGGAATCCAGAGGCTTGGAGTGGGTGTGTTACAATATTTTTTAGAGTGTTAGAAAGTTTAAATTTATACCGTAGTTTCTCGTTATACAAGTACATAACGTGTGAAAATAATATCATAGAGTTCATAATAGATAGACTTAGCACGCTTCCCGATTTCTGCTGCGCTAAAACTAAAGGAATTCTGTTCAGAGCACGTGATTTTGAATTCATCCGTTACGTAGCTCTGGTGTAGACGTCATATTCTATTATGAGGTCTATACCAGAGCTGCCTAGTGGATGAATTCAAAATCACGTGCACTGAACCAAACCCCACTAGCTTTAGCGCAGACAGAAATGGAGAAGCGTGCTGTTTATGTATTATGAGTTCTATGATATTTTATTTCTATCTGGTGCCATGGGTGAAATTAGGAGAGAGACCCTGGGTGGGGGGCACGAGAGAGGAACTTTAAAAGCTCTCGCTTAAAATTTATGTCATTTTGAAATGATTTGGGTGGGGGGTAATGATCCCCATAAATCAGCCCATGTCTGGTGCCCTAATAGAAATGTTGAGCTTTTCATGCAGAGAACTAAAATTATCAAGCAGACTTTAAAGAAAAAAAATGTTTTTGTTTGAACATCCTATGGTAAACCAATATGTAGATATTGCATTTTCCGTCTGCAAACACAAATACTAGCATGCACCGCAATACAAAAATGGCCGCCGTTAATCAATCGTTGGGAATAAAAGAATACCCGTTTTGAACTATTCTAAAGATATATATACATTAACAGAAATAATAAAATATTAGGAGAGCTGAAGCAACTATGCTGAACAATCTTAGATTGAGTAAGACATATGGAATTTATGGAAAAGGGTTACTTGATTTAAGTA